>PVJA010009856.1:0-59258 GCA_004027025.1 Myocastor coypus
AGCACCCTCCTAAAAATGATATGGTAGCAATCACCAGGTACTTGGTCCAGAGCTAATGCTACAAGCTGAGCTCGGCTCCAAGCCAGCCCCGGACTGCCTGCCCTTATGGCTGCTGCCCATGATGAGCACTGTACTGAGCAGAAATCCATTGTGAGGGTTTGTGGCGAGATGTTCCCCCAAAACCTCATGCAATCGTGGAACTTTTAAAGAAGTAGCTGGATCTAGAGTGTGTAATTAATTTTTAGCACAGCGCTGGGATTGAGGGTGCGTGACTGCTGGCTCACCTACTTATTGGATAGGTAATGCCCTGTGTGCAGTAGACTGGATACAATACAAGATACAGAAAGAGGCTTGTCAAACTCTTTCTTGTTGCTTTTTCTGTCTTCTCTCTCTATAAACTATTGTCCCATGGCCACATGTCACCCTACCTTGGAGCCAAGTAAAATTTCCACAAATTATGAGCTAAATAAATCTTTCCCTCTTTTTTGCTGTGTGCAGGGTCTGACTAAGCAGCTCAGACTCATAGTGATCCACCTATTTTCAGGCTCCCGAGCACTGGCATTACAGTTGTGTGCCACCACGCCAGAATCGGTGGCAGCTCAGTGCACATGGGGGCGAGGCCAGTGCGGCATGTGATGCAGGTGCTTTATTCCTCTGAGCTATCCCACTGGCCCTAAATCTTTCCCTTTTCAACTTTATATGTTAGATATTTTGTCTCATCAATGAGAAAAGTAAGACATCTAGCATCCAGTCTGGCTCCACCAATGTTAAGCTCTAAGGTGCCAAAAGTGCATAAAATCCCAGTGGACTGGCCAAGCATATGTGTGTAAGGGGTACAAGTTCATTTCCATAGCAACACATGCTTCACCGATATATCTGTAATGCAAGAGACACAATAGAGGCTTGCACATTTCAAGATAAAATATTTTCTCTTGCTATTCTGTGTGTGCGTGGGCATGTGTGTGTGTGTGTGTGTGTGTGTGTGTGTGTGTGTGTTGTGTACATTGCTCAAACCTCAACCCTGTGCATCCTAGGAAGGTATTCTTTTATGCCCCATTTTCCTGCCTAGTCTTGATATACGAGTGTGAGAAAGTTTCATACCTTTCTGATCAGAATTACCATATGTAAAGTATGTCTGGAGGAGATAAGGTTTAGCGCAGCATAAAAGATATCGCCTACTATATAAATACATTACCATATGTATTAGTTTCACAGAAGTCCAGTTTGCTTTTTGCGCGTTTCTTTTCCATCCCTTCTGGTAACTTACTGCTACAAGAAAGTAATAAACTCTGATGCATTTTCACTCCCTAGAGTGGGTTAGAATAGAGACAGGCAGTGGCAGGGCTGGAGAACACATGGGGAACATCAAATAGAACCTCCGGTACTAAAGAGGAGGACCCAGTGGCCTATAAAATGTAAGTAACTTGCTCAAGGTCACAGGGAGTCAATGGCACAGCCAGCAGGGAGAAGGCAGCTCCGCCCTCCCCGGCCAGCAGTTTCCTCTGTGGGAAAGCTGCTGGGCAGCAGACTCAGCCAGATGCAGTTCCTAGCATGGCTTTTTCTGTCATAATATAAATTTATAGCATGTGATCCTGATTAATTGGGAAGAAAACTCATTTTGTTGAACATGCATTTACTAAAAGTTTTATATTTGCTGGTTATTTTCTGGATATCTTGGGATAAAGAATGGAAGCAAAGAGGAGCCTCTGTCCTGCAGCTTCTACTTCGCTGATCAGAGAGACTGCAAGCAAACTGAAAGTCAGGACAAAGGTGCTGGTAAAAACCATCACTGGGCAGAATGCGAACCTAGGCTGAAGCAGCAGTCTCACGGCTTGCACCCATAGCTCAAGTGTATGTGAGATTAAAGTGACGGTTAAACAGGAAGAGAGAAGTAAGCCTTGGAAGAGAAATGCAGACGCTGAGTAGAGCAAACACTTTCTGCCTCCGTGGGCAGTGAGGTTAGGAGAGGTGGCTTGCTGGGAGGTGGTGGCTTGGAGGAGAGGAGCTGATGGGGGGTGGGGGCCTATCTGGTGGAGCACGGCAGGCCACAGGAAGGAGTCCGGGTTGTCTTCCCCGCACAGACAGAAGCCGTGAAGCCACAGTACATGACAGCATGCTGAAAGCAGCATCGCTTTGCCTGCAAGGCTGAAAGTGAGGTTCAGGTAGAGGAGCAGGAACCTGCTGCATTTCTCCAGTAGGGAGCGCTGGTGGGAGATGGTGGGAAGCTGTTAACCGTGGAATGATAGAAGAATCTGAACCTTTGAAGCATCTGTTGTATTGAATGGAGGAGTGGAGCCGGTGAGGAGGAGACAGGTACCAGGTTGCAGCCATTGGAAGCTTGGTGGATGCGGGCGCCGTCTACTCAGATGAGAAGGGCAGACAGGCGTGTGGATTCATACAGCCCGCAGAAGTCAGGAGGAAAGCTAGGCTTAACGTGGGTGTGCTTGGGTGCCCTATAGGACTATGGGAATGCTACACAGATGAACAAGTGAAGTTTAGGAAACAAACATGGCCACACACCGAGGAAGAAGCACACTCCAAGTCATGAGACACAGGGCAGGACATCCTGACGGTGAACAGAGGGCCTCATATTCCTCTTATTCACCACCTAATTCGAAACCCTATTGGCTGATAGCTTCACTGTCCACTATGTGTCAAGTACATCCTCCACCTCACTGCATAGCACAGACAAAGTGGCCACAGCTCAGAAGCAAGGGCAGCTGGCTATGGCTTCACAGCTAGGCAGCGAGAGACCAGAGGTGAGACTCAGTTTTACAATGTCTAAATGCCTAGCCTTTCCCCATTGCTACTATTGTGTTGTAGCCTGGCATTAGAATACTCTGTTGGTAGGCACATTTTAAATACAGTAAGTTAACATGGTGGCACATAACATAGTGACAACAAGGCAAATTTTGCCTGTGCAAGGTCTGCACGTGGCCAAACAGTCCACTTTGGTTATCCGAGTAAATAATGAGCTAAGCGTAGCTTGTGCCAGGTACGCAGCCCCTCTGCAGGTTGTGGGGCTGGTTTTTACTTTACATCACAAATGTATCTATTCCTATGGCTTCCGTTGGGTAGATATTTTCCATGTGAAATTCACCCCTGTATAATTTTGACTTTTTGCACCCAGTGTACACCAGAAATGAATTATTAAGACATCAGGAGAAGTGGCACTTGTGCTCAGAAAAGTACACAGGTCTGACTGATTGAATAGTCTCCATTTTTAAAGATTGCATATTTTTGCACCCAGAGTCTAGCCATATTACACTAAGAGAACCAGACAGATGGGGGTGGCAAAGACGGAGGTCATACACTTCGCAAGCTGAGTGACAATTTCCCTGGCCACCAAAGCTCAAGGGCCTAGATTTTTCACTGGAGAAACCTGAGAACCACGGAAACCTGCTTCTGCCCCATGTGCACTATATTTTCTTAATCTAGTTAACTATGAAAGCAGATGTTTAAGGAGGACATAGTTATTTTAAAACATATCTGTGCATTTGTCCTGTTAGAAAAGAAAAAGGGATTTTCTTTCTCTGGAACAGGAGCCAGCTCACAGGACTGGGTTCTAGGAAGGAATGACAAAGTAGCAGCAGGAATACTGTGGGATTGGCAGAGCTTGGCAACAGACTGTCAGAGTTCTCCCTGGCTCATTCTTCCCTTCAGAATATTTCTCTTCAAAATACAGCAAGGACCCTGTGGAAAAGTCACATGGTCACATGGGAAGTTCACGAAAATGACACAGCTCCCAAACAACAGCCCAAACAAAACACCTGCCTAGCCAGCAGCTGCAGTGAGGAGCAGATCTGAGCTAGGGAGACTCCGATTGCCACAGAACTTCCATGCGTGGGAGAGGAGCTAGTCAGGTGCCTAGAGGCCTGGACTAAAGATTCCTGAGCCAAAAAGCTGTGCTGAGTGTTTTCAATGAAGAAATTTAACAGTACATTCTGTACAACAACTGATAACAGGAATCTTCAGGGGTGCTGGCAGATGCCTGTAATCCTAGCAGTCAAGAGGCTAAGGTAGAAGGATTCCCTTTAGCTCTAGCCCAGCCTGGACTACCCAATGAGAAGTTGCATCAAGAAAATTAAAAATAATTGCTAACAGGAATGGAAGAGAAATTTCTCATGTGGCCACTGAATTTTTCTTATGTTATTTTGTTTCCCTTTAGGACTCTTACCTTTATTTTCTTCTTATTACTTTAAAATGCAGGTTGAAAGCAAAAAGGACTCTAGGAAACCAAGCTCTAGCACTTGATAGCAGTAGAACCTTGGACCCAAATCCTTAGAGGCTCCTTTCTCTTAATCAAAGGAGGATGAGGACATAAATTTCGTGGTTTCATGAGACTGCTTAGTGCTAAAAGCAACAGTCTTGAGAGTCTAAGTAGGGAGAGAGCCTCCCACTGCTGACTGCCAACCTCACTCCCAGTCCCCGCGTCATTTAAGGCCATGCATGCATTGTAGGCTTTTTTTTTTTTTTTTCAGGCTTTTGTCCTACACAAAACAGCAATGACTTGTTAGCAAAAATAAAATTAAATTGAAGGTCCAATGTTACTCTAATACTTCTCTTTTCCAACTGCCAACGGTGCAGGTTCCTGTTCGGTCTGTGCTCTCGGTGTGACTACATCTGTATACTCAGCAGCAAGGTGTCATGCTGTCAGGTTGTCAGCCTGGCATCAACCTTGTACCAGTGGATTTGAAATAGAGAGGGAAAGGGCGTAATTTGCTACATAAAATGTTTTAGCGTCTCCTGTGTACATGTAGGGAAACGATCACAGCATAGGATTGCATACCTCGGGACGTGTCTCCCGCAGAGCTGTTTTCCTACCGCCCTCCTTCCTTCCCTCCCTTCCTCGCTCCATGCTGGAGCCCCTCCTCACCGAGTCCTTCTGCACACCCCCTCCCAGAGGCTCTGCTGCAGACGCTGTCTAGAGGGAGGTCTGTGCTCCACGCATCCGAGACACAGCTCCCGTGTGTCCTCACTCGAGACAGCAGTAATGCTGACTAGTATAACTTTCATTCCTCACTTTTCAAGAACTGATTCTGTGTGTGTGTGTGTGTGTGTGTGTGTGTGTGTGTGTGTGTGTGTGTGTGTCTGCCTTACCTGCTTCATTCACGGGAGCCTCCACTTTTTATCATTCTTTTATTTTCTCTCCCCAGGAAAGTGACAAAACCCTAATGACTTGTTTCACTTACTTCTCTCATGTTGCTGGGATGAAACACCTGACACCCAATATGATGGGGAGGAAAGGGTTATTTCACCTCATGGTTTGTGGAGGTTTCAGTTCATACTCAGCTGGCTCCCAGGCCGTATGGCACATGGTAGAAGACAACCATTCTGGTAGCAGAAAACAGCAAAACAGCAAGAGCAAAATGGGAGGAGCAACAGCAACAAGGGCACCAGAGAGAAAGTCTGTCTCCTTACCTTGCATTCAGGCTGTCTGCCCCAGGCTGGGTGCAGCACTCATACCCATAATCCAAGCAGCACTCACACCTATAGCCCCAGCAGCACTCACACCCTTAATCCCAGCAGCACTCACACCCATAGCCCCAGCAGCACTCACACCCATAATCCCAGCAGCACTCACACCCATAATCCCAGCAGCACTCACACCCATAATCCCAGTAGATCATGAATTAATCACAAACTCTAAAAGTCCCCCTTCCCCCATGATTGCATGAGGCTTTGGGGGGCAACTAGATACAAACCATAGCATGAATACTCAGTAAGGGCTTAGTGAAAAGACACTGTAGATACTATTCATTAATCTTATTTGGTATAAATACTAGGGACAAATCTTTATTTCAGTGAACTCTAGAGTGACTTGATATGTTATTCCTTTTCTCTCTAGTAATTAGGCTTTATTTGCATCCTATTTACTGACTTGGATTTCTAAACTTAATCATTAGTTTTGCAAACATGGGAAGTTAATATTTCAGACTAACAAGGAGGTTAATATACATAACAGCATTTATAGATTTAATTGGATCTACAAAGAGGAGTGTGCTTATATACGCCCTTGCATGTAGGATATGTAGGATATAGCATTACTGGGTACTGTATAGGTAATCATAATCATTCCTGACACGCCACTAGGGCTGCTTCAAGAATGTCCCACATATACCCAAAGCCTCAGAGAGACTCAAGCTTAGTGTAGAAGTGGTGTACTTTTGTGTGTGACCCATACACATTATCTATAGCCTTATATCACTGCCTTATTACTTATAATACCTGTCACAACAAAAATGTTATATAAATGGATGCTTGTCATATTTTTAAAGAAATAACAAGGAAAATTTCTATATATTTTGCCAGAATTAAAAACATATTTTAAACCTACAGCTATTTGAATCTGAGAACAGAACCTACAAATCATAATAGTTATATACTGTATAGTTCTGTATACTATAAAATATAGTAAATATTTTAGTCACTGAACATAAGTTTGTAGTTGAATATTCTAATCTATACATTGCAACTAGGTATGTCTATGTTCCCTAAAGGCTGAATACTTAGGAGAAAAAAGAAATCATGAAAACACTAGAAATCTTCAAAGAAATGAGATTCGATATCTTTCAGTTTGTCTGAATCACAACAAGCTGAGGAAGCTAATTCCAGGGAGGAGTCACCTGGGTGCCAGCCTGGCTGAGGCCTTGGGGTACGCAGTGGTTCTGAAGGGCTGGAGGGCTCTGGGTCCTTCTTTCCTTCAAGAGTTTAAGCAGCCCTTACAGCAATGTTTGCAGGGCTGACTTCCTCTGAAAATGTTTTCTATTCAGGAAACGCAAAGTCAACTCCAGTCTGGGCTGTGTTAGGACTGCTAGCAGATTTTGAAGTAGTGCAGTCTGAATCTCCAGTGGGTAGTCTTGTAGGGGGCAGCTTTGCTGACCACAACAAATATCTGAGATAATCACCCCCAAAAGAAAGAAGGTTTATTTTGGCTTACAGTCTTAATCATTGGCCTCAGACCTGAGGTGAAAGTGCATAAATTCCTGAGTCTCCTTACCGTTATGGCCCGGAAGTGAAAACTGGGCAAGGGAGAGAGGGAGGACCCACCGTTCCCCGGAAGGACGTGCCTCCAGAAACTGAACACTCCCATTGCACTCCACCTTTACAACCTGCCAAGCATCCTAGCACCCCTGAGCTCAGGCCCATCCCTGAGCCCCCAGGCCTTGGAGTGTGCCAGTCATGATTGAAGCCATCATGCAAACATTTCACAGCTTTCACAAACTTTCCACACAAACTGGTAATAAGGATGCACATACCAGACACTTCAGTCTCAGTGTACAAATCCAGCGGGAGCCTTCTTAGCACCACAGGGAGTGAAGGAAGAGAACCTGACGTCAGGCGGGCTGTTTAATGACAGTGCTCTTCAGGGATGCGGCATGAGTTTTTTCCAGGTGATGGCCCTCCTGTGTGCCTCTCGATCTGGTATTCCATCCAGAGGGAAGCAGTGGGTCGCGGGGCTAATTGACCATGTGATTAAAGCATCACTGGAATTGTGACCTCAGGATTTATTTTCTACCCTCCCTGGAAACATATGTTGAATGGGTCCTGCTACATTCTATATACTTATAATACGCTGTGTTCAGGGGCCATGACTCAGGCCAAATCCCTACAGAAGTACTGACAAGTGAGAAATGACCCAGATTCAACTGAAATAGTCATTCTCCTTGAGGACACAGGGCCACTTCCTCCTGTGCCACAGGAGCTGGCAATACCCTGCCCCTTCCACAACAGCTGCTCTGCAGCACCACTCCTTAGGTGCTGTGTAAATAGCAGGGTGGGAAGGAGCAGGCAGTGAAAGGAAACACAGAGATGAGCAGGAACAGCAGAGATGCTTCGCCTGTGGAGCCAAGCAACTTGGAATCCAGTTCCGTCTGAGCTTTCTAACACAAATACCAGTTCAGCTGAGATGCTGCAGCCCATTTATTCACCTGTATCAGTCACTCTTGGGAAGCCAATCAGAGGAAACTCAGAAAACAACACCATCGGGCTCGATGTTAAAAGTTAAAAGCTGAATGAGACAGACACATGGGCGAGCCTGTTCTGTCCTCCAGCTGTGTACCATGAGATAAGCATCTTTCTCTCTCTTTAATTCTGTTTTTGTGAAATAACAAATGGGGTTAATAATCCTCAATGAAGTGTCTGTCATATACACGGTGCTACATGTACCTGTAGACACAAGGCACTGAGGTCATTAGTGGTCATTTGAACATTTCTCTACATTTCTGTCATCTTCTTAATTTCCTCTCTTCGCAGTTCACTAATTCTGTAGCATGGAGGAGGGTCTGCGATGAGAAGGCACTCTGCACATCCTCCTCCTATGCACTAAACTCTACCTGCAGCTGTAGTGTACAGATCCCTCATAATTTCTACTAATCCTGTTAGTGGACAGTAGTCAATAAACCACAGGAATCTGCCTATGAATTCCAAAAACGTAAACCAAGTTAGCAAAAATTATTTGTAATTGTCTTTCTAATTGTAACTGTCTCTTTACATTTATTAGGCCTCCCAACATTGAAGTACAAGGAGAACCTGAGTCCCTGGGCAATGGGCATTGAGCTGCACAGTGTACTGGGGAGGATAAATTGGTAAAAGCTAGACGTACTGCAGAATTCATTACAGGAGAAGCCTTAAGAAGTGCACACATTTCTAACCTGGCAGTGGCACCCCATGGTATGTATTATGAGGGCATAACCCAGTGGTTCCCAACCTTTCTAATGCCATGACCCCACAATACAGTTCCTCATGTTGCAGTGACCCCAAACCAAAACATAATTAATTTTGGCGTCTACTTCAAAACTGTAATTTTGCTACAGTTATGATCTGGAATGGCTTTAGGCGACCCCTGTGTTTTGGTCGTTCGATCCCATGACCCACAGGTTGAGAACCACTGGCGTAACCATTGCCATAGCAGGCTAGATGTCTGCCTAAAGCCTTCTGTGCTCTTAGGTGGGCTTCTCACAGGTGGCAGAGCCTAGGGCATGCAATATTGGGCCATTGCTGTCCTGTCCTCAATTAGCAAACTGACTAGTTTATCAAAGGTCTGAGGCTGGATCACAGGAAAACCACCCTGGATGCGGGTGCAACCACTAAAAGGCGTGGAGACTGGATGGAATGGAAAGGACAGGGCAGCTGGCTCCTATTGCCTGCTCCCTCCTGCTGACCTGCTCTGAACAAGGGACCATCGCTCCTCTGGAATTCCCTGCTGGCTCGTTCTCCAGCCTTGGAGCCAGCTGACTATGAACAACGACTTCTACAAACTATACATCAATGTAACCCTTTCCTCCTTTAATTGGTGGGTGCTGGGACTTTTGTTTCAGCAAGGAGAAAAGCACCAGGATAATCAGTCATGCTTGTCAAGGTCCAGATCCAAGCATAGTCACACAGCATTGCATATGTGAGTAAACAAATGGAACCAGTGCCCATGTCCGAATAGCGCACTTGTTAATATTAGAAACTTCGTATCAGAAAATACTCTGTTGTTAATAGAAATGATGCTGAGTCATATTTATTTATGTACATTTGTTTGTTAAATTACTATTTTTCTTTTTTCTCAGTTGCCGGCTCAGCACACCAGAGGACTGGGCCAGCACGGCATGTTGTGATGGGAAACCTGGTACCTGCACATGCGTAAGCTGGTGCTTAGTCCACTGAGCTACCTGGATGGCCCTTTATATGCATTTGTATTTACACATTTGTATGTGCACATGTGTGTGTGTGTGTGCGTGTGTGTGTGTGTGTGTGTGTGTGTGTGTGTGTGCTGTGTGATAAATATAGGTTGTAAATAGTATCTTGGAGTAGGTAGGTAAGGAGGAAAGAATGGCGTCTTCTTCCCTTTTGCCCTGGGCATTTCCTGTGCAGGAGTGTGCAGTGTTAAGGGAGACCAGGGACCTCCAGCTAGAATGCTGATGAGCTCCCTACAGGCACCACCCTGGGACTAGTTTGGAGGCCTAGCCTGAGAGACAAAGCATCCTTCCTGGATTCTCCATGCTGGGAGAGATCTCCAAGGAGACACGGGTTGTTCAGGCCATGGCCTTCCTTCATCTTCCTACACCCACTCAGAATCCAAGAGGAAAGGGAAAAATTAATATGAACCTTGAAACTCAAATGTATGGATAGCAAGCTCTATATATCTGTCTTAGTTACTTTTCTCTCGTTGCTGGGACAAATACCCCACACCCAAAATGAAGGAAGGAAAGGTTTTGTTAGCTCACAGTTACTGGAGGTTTCAGTCCATATTCAGCTGGCTCCAAGGCAGAGAGGCACATGGCAGAGAGCAGCAGTTCATGGTGGCAGAACAGCAACAATGGCGACAGAGGCAATGGAATAACCAAGGGAGCAGAGAACAACAGCCTAGTCTATCTCTCTGTCTCTCTTTTTAAATTATATTGGGCTCTCTGCCTTAGCCTATCTGTTTCAGGCCACACCCATAGTCTCAGCTCTACTCATACCTTAATCCCAACAGTACTAATGAACGTAATCCCAGTAGGTCATCATTCAAGTCTCAAACCTTAGAAGTACCCACCCCATGATTGCATGAGGCTTTGTAGGGAGAACTAGATATAAACCATAACAATATCACAATATTTTTGTGAATATGCTATACACTGGAAAATATATCAAGGGGCTTCTCAGTGAAATGCTACACTGACATGTCTGGGTGGTGAGACTGCCAACCTGTATGAATTGTTCAATCCTACCATATACTTATTACAAGCAATCCATTTAAAGGATGAAACAGCGCTAGCATTTCTCTCCGAGCTTGTTCCCCACTGTAGCCCACGTGTTGTCCCTTCCTGCAGGGACAGAAGCTTTGAGTGAGGACTCGAGTATCTGCAGATAACTAAAGCATTCCAAGCATTGCACAGGCAGCCCAGACTCCACTCTCCCTTGAGCTCTCCTGTCAGAAGGTGCATTTGGCAGTGGAAATTGAGCAGATGCCCTGCTTCGCATAAACGGTGAGCCCAGAGTCCATCCAGCCCTTGCTCCCGATGTGGCCTCTCCCAAATTCATGTGTTCCCTAGGCAGACACACACAGAACTTAAGACAGCGGGGTTCCAGGGGAAAACTGCACAGCACAAAGTTAGTGTCATAGCCTAGCTATAGTCCAAGATACCCATTCCAAAGGAACCCCCAGAGTTAGCAGGAACATTGTTCCATCTTTGTATAGTTCTACCACACTCAACTGCCAGAAAACTACAAGCAGCACAGAGAAGGGAGCTGAAGAGGTCTGTGGATAAAGGAATCCTCAAAGAGCTGAAAGTGACAAGAGCAGACTTCACCGCTGAGGAGAGAGAAACAAGGATACGTACAAGCACTGTCTCTTGCAGAGCAACACGTGCAAGGATGCTGAGCAAAGGGACACCGGTGGTGCCTCTGATCTAATCAGCCCTGCAAGTGTGGTGGAGCCAGGGTGTGGACAATAACTGATTTTCACAACGATGATCCTGAGTCATCAAGAAAGGCTCCCTTTCACATGTGCAATTCTCTGTTTAGAAAGGCAAGGAAGCGTGTAATCCATTGGAGAAAGATTTTCATTTCAAATAGTTAAAAGTTCTTTGAAAAGATTTTCAATGCTTAAAGAGCTAAGTGACAGTTATCTGGAAAATTCAGTTATGTGGAACAGTGCTTTTTCTCTGAAGATCTAGATCAGCGAGGCAGTACCCTGCTTAGTCACATCTCTCTCGCGTGCCCTGCATCTCATTGTCTATTTCTCCGTCCTTTCACAATCTGTACGGTCCAAGCATTCATTCTAAGCTGTGTGAAACTAGAGACCATGGTAACATTTTGTGGCTCCTCAGTACACTTGTGGGCTTTTCTCTGACCTGTAACACATGACAAATTCTCTTTCACAAACATGACAGCCTTTTCACTGTACAGCTTCTGATATGTTCCACGCTTTGGAATTTGGTAAGCACTCACGGAAGTTTGATCTGTCTCTCTCTCTCTCTCTCTCTCTCTCTTTCTCTCTCTCTCTTCCTTCCCCTTCTTCCTTCCTTCCTACCTTGCTTCCTCTTTCTTTCCCTCTCTCCTTTCACCCTTTCCTTCCTCTCTGTCTCTCTCTTGTTTTCCTTGTTAATAAAAAAGAAGCAACCATTTCCTCTAAAATCATCACCTTAAGTGA
The DNA here is from genome assembly GCA_004027025.1 of Myocastor coypus. NCBI lineage: Eukaryota > Metazoa > Chordata > Mammalia > Rodentia > Myocastoridae > Myocastor > Myocastor coypus. The sequence goes on from PVJA010009856.1 coordinate 12,125, forward strand.
AAATAGTGAAAACGTTTGGCTTACTTTTTGTAAAATGCGCATTATAAAACGTTTTTTTTTTTTTTTTTTTTCCAGTGTTAGCAGAGATCAAACTCAGGACCTTGTGCTTGCCAGGCAAACATTTATTCCTGACAGAATTACTTGCCAGTAATTCCTCTACTCTGACCTGGAATTCCAGCTCAGACCTGCTCACCATCCCAAGGTAGCCCATAGCAACTGCCCTGAGCCCCAGCTCAGACCTGCCCACCATCATGACCAGGCTGTGCAGCGGCCTCAGCCCACATCCACTCCTTGACTCATCAATGGCCAGAGCTCCGATTCCACCCACCTTCCCATCTGGGCCCCACGATGGCCAGGTAAGTATTCTCTCAACCTTTGTTCACCGTTTATCCCCCAACTTGACAACTGCCCAAACCCCGACACCACCCACCATCCCCACAGGGCTACCCAATGTCCCGACATGGCCAACCACCATCCTGACCCATGGGGTCTTGTGGTAGCCAGCAGCTGAGCTCTGACTCACAGCCAGGCACGTCTAGAGGGGAACAAGCTTGGTGGATCCAGACCCAAATTTCCACAGGCACTAACTGCATAACTTCACCAAAGTGAAGAGATCACTGTTACAAAAAAATTATAAAGACAAGGAGCAAGACCCAATCTCAGGTCCTGAGCCCACTCAAAACAAATATAGGAGACACTGCCATGGAAGAAAACAGAAATCATGCAGACAAAAATCTCTGAATCGGTAGCACCCAAGGTAGACAGGCAGTGTAGAAACATATGGAGCAACTCAGATCAGAGATAATATCTGAAGTAAAAAAAAGAAAGACATGAATTAATAGACTCTGAAGTGGAGAAACAACTACAGAAACGTATAGAGGAAACCAGAGCAGAAATAACCTCTAAAGTTAAAAAAGACATCTCTAAATTAATAGCATTTAAAGTAGGGGAACAACTACAGAAAGGTAGAGAGGAGAACAGAACAGAAATAATCTCTAAACTAGAGAGAGAAAGGATAACTATAATGAGAGACTTCAGTACCACTAAAGAAGACATTTATAAAAAATTAGTGAGAAATAGAAAAATGATGGTTTCCCTGATTGAGCAATATAGGAAAGAATTTGCATAAAACAATTTCAAAGAGATATCACAAGCTGACAAAACCATATGAATGAAAGTGACAATATAGTCTCAGATCTTGAAAACACAGTCAAAGCTAGTGAAAAAGTAAGAAAGGATTTCTTAAAAACAATCAGGATATAGGAAAAAATAATTCAACATCTGCAAGATGATGCAAAAATGAATAATGTGAGATTGATAGGAATGGACGAGAAAGAAGGAGTCAACACAAATGACATAAAAAGAATATGGGCAGAAGTAATAGCAGAAAACAACCCAAATTTGAGAAACAATCAGACATTCAGGTACCTGAAGCATATAGAACTCCAAATAGCATCAACCCGACTAAAAACACACCCAGACATATAATAGTCAAGATCCCAGAAATCCAGCAAAATAATAGTATACTAAAAGCTGCTATTGAAAAGAAAGAAATCACATTTAAAGGAAAACCCATCAGAATAATGGCAGATTTCTCTTCACAAACCATAAAATCGAGAACAGCATGGAGCAGAGTGCTTCAAGTCCTCCACAAAAGCAAATTCCAGCCCAGACTGCTATTCCTGGAAAAACTCTCCTTCAGGTATGAGGGAGAAGTGAAATACTTTCATGACAAGAAATAACTAAAGAATTTCATGATGTTAAATCAACCCTAAAAAGTCTACTAAAAAAAAAAAAAAATTAGAGAAGGACCAAAATGACCCAAACTCAACACATGAGAACAGAAAGAACCCACCCAATAGGGCAACCAATTAAACATAGGAGAAAAGGGGGCAAACAGTAGTAAGTAAAACTCATGTGAATCATAAGCCAATACATTTCAATTATAACCATCAATGTAAATGGACTCAATTCTCCAATTAAAAGAAATAGACTGGCAGAGTTGATAAGGAAGCAAAATCCAACCACATGGTGTAATTCCTCCACTCTTTCAGCCCTTCATGTGTCATGAGTACCATCAGCATGAAGTTACCTCTGGCTGTCTAACTGGCCCCCTCTAATCTTCTGCCTTCCACCTTCTTTCCCTCAGATGATATTCACCATCTTAGAAGGATGTACTGAGACCTGTTTCCCTCTCACATTCCCCTCTCCCTTCTTACTGATGCCATCTCCTACCACCACTCTTCCTGTGTGATGTGCACAGGTGCTGTCTCTTCCAGTGCAATTTTTCTCTACACATCCTTTATTTCCACAACTGTTGCGGGATGATTGTTGTCTACCTTTTTTTTCTGAAGCTGAGGCTAGACCCCTAGAGTCTCTATAATGCATTCAGATCATTCTGGGCATCAAAGCCAAAGCTCATACCTGACCAGCCCTTTCCTGGCCATACTTTAACACTGAGAAGCCACAACTGCAGCCCGTTCTTGGCAAATGTCCCTCCTTTTGGTCTTTGAGGTTGCAGAGGCTCACCTGCCCCGCTGTCCCCACCCTGAGCCTTACCAGGTGTGTTGAGCAGGCGTGATCTCTTGCACAGGTAGGTAACCTCCTGCTCGCAGTGCTCTGAGCCGTCGATCAAGGCCTCCAGCTGCTCCAAGCTGCTGCCATAGTCCAAAGTCATGGTGTAGGGCCTCTGCGGGTCAGCACCCTGCACCCGGGTCAACTCTGTGTTGTTGTGCTGCACGGACATCCAGATCTTGTCCTCTGCCGAGACAACGAAATAGTCACAAGCAAAAGATGTTAGAAGGAGACTCCAAAGAAGGAAGAGCAGGCTGTTGATGGATCACTCCCATGCCATAGTTGGTCACCACCTGTGCCCTCTTGAGGCAAAGAGAGTTTCTCGTAGAGCCCTATGCTTTTAGTATGGGGGCAAAGAGCATTAATGTCTGTATTGGTGGAGTATTTATTCTACAGTTTAAACTAAGTATTCAAGTGCCTTCTTTAGCACTGACACTAAAATCTAACCTCCACATCACTGTGAAATGTGTTCTAGAAAGTCCTTCAGGATAACCACATCTCCAGGAGCTCAAGTCCCTTATACAAGATGGTGAAGTATTTCCATATCATCCATGTGCAACCTCCTTCATACTTTTAATCATCTTGAGATTGTTTGTAATATTGGATGCAGTGTAAACAGTGCATACATAGTTGTTTAGGGAATAATGGCTTAGAAAATATCTATCCATACATAGCACAGAAACAAGCCAACAAAAATGATTCTAAATATATTCGTTCTGATATTGATTGAATCCTCAGACATGGATCTTAAGGAGACAGAGGACGGAGTGCCCCTAAGTGGGAAGACAGCCAATCCTGCCATGTCAAAAATGAGGATAATGTCAAGGAGGAAAAGGTAGCTGTCCCAGAATTGCATAAAATGTGTCTAAGCATGGATGTGAACTGAGGACCTCTAACATCAAAGCCCATTATTGTAGCCACTAAATCCATTTCTTCACAGAAACAACACTAGCATGAATAATTTTTCACATGTCCATAGTATCATTCTGAAAGCAAGACAGACACACAACAAGTGATGTGAAATATAATATCAGCAGCAGGCAAGATCATGGACTGTATATGTGCAGCACACTGAAGTAATATTTTTCATTTATTCTCCATTCTATATATTTTGCCATATATTCAGAATGCTATGTGGTACAAGAATAAACAGAGGTTAGAACCTCTATACCAGAGTGAACCAAAATAGGAAAGAACTAAAAGCAAGAAGACAAGAAAGAAATTCGGTTTTATGAGGCTGGAAATGCTATATTTGGAACCTATTTCTGAAAACAATGAGTTTGGGTGAGGTTTAACTTTTCAGAAGCTCAACATTGTCATCAGCTAGAACAGTACCAGTGACAACAAAAGCACGCCAGCCTTACCAGTAGCCTGCACTACAGCACTGATGACAGGAAATAACAACCAAAAATATAAAAATAGGAAGAACTATCTAGACTGTCTCAGACGCTGTTACAATAACCTGGGCCAAAACATTTAGTTCAATTGGATGTGCAATTTAATTCTGAACTTCCTCACAAATAAAGCAGAGGAGGAAATAGGAAGACTTGAAAAGCTTTGGTCAGGGCTGTCGGGATGGCTCAGTGGTCTGAAGCGCCTGCTTAAGAACTTAAGTGGCTGCAGGGACCACGGTTCAATCCCCAGCACCACATGCTGTGCCAGCCCCGCCCCCAGGGCAAGCTGAGCTGGCCATAATAAATAAATAAATAAATAAATAAATAAATAAATAAATAAATAAATAAATAAATAAAAGAAAAGCTTTGGTCATCTGAGACTCTTACCCACATAATTGCTTCATTACTTTCCACAGATGCTCAGAGCTGAGAAGCAACCTAGCAGAGAGGCCGTGCGGTTTCTTCCCACTTCCCCTCTTTTCAGTTTCACAAATGGGAAACTAATGTGCAAAGCTAAAGCAAGTGCTGAAGGCCCAGCCTTCAGGTAGTAGGGATGAGCAAATAAGCTGGATGAACCACTGCGGGTTTTACATGCCTAGGGGCTGTCGCTCTGAGTTAGCTAAGAAAATAAAAGACAATGACTTTTCTTGAGCAGTTAGAGGCAGTAAGTCCCTTCACACTTCGTAATTCATTTACAACATAGCTGGGAAAAGAATGAAGCAAGAGAAGGCTTGGTTTTAAGTATCCCTCAAAGTTTTCTAGCCCTAAAAAGAAAATAAGACTTACATTACCCAACTGAATTATGGGTAAATAATCTGATACGCCTTACATGCCCTAAAAGCAGCCGATTGGTATCCTACATCCTCCAGTTGCTCTGGAGCAGGGTTACATGTATAAGTTCCACAAAATGAATGCCACTAGATTTTTCCTTATAGTTATGATAATGTTACTAGATAATGTATCTGAAATTTTTAAAATGTTCCTATCAATATAGACAAACATTGACAAAATGAGCAAAGTTATCAGTCCAAAATGAAATATTTTAGCAACCACAGATATGGACACTTTGAGATGGCCCTGATGCTCACGGGGAGATAAAGAAAGCCAAGGCAAAGCTACCAATTGAAGCCACCAGCTTCCAGCACAGCCCAAAGAACAAAAGGGAGGACTACATCTTCTGTATGTGGCATATTGCCAAAGTTTTCCCCAGATGGCTTTCATTTCAGTGGTGTCACAGAAGCTATCAGGTGAAAACTGATAGGGAAGAACTAGTACAGATTATTTCTCTTGCTATCTATCTGCCCATCTACTGTCTATCTGTCTATCTATCTATCTATCTATCTATCTATCTATCTATCCAACTACCTACAAGAAGTAAGCTTCCCTTATGATCCCTATGTCCAATCCAAGTACAAATGTGGTCCACACAATAAATCTTATTTCTGATTTGTATTTTCTTTACATTTTCATGCTCATATACCTACTTGTCCAATTGCTCACACTTTCACTAATTGATCTGCTCCATCATTCACTCACTGGTTCATTTTACCCAAGTCTTACCAATCCAGGGCAGAAAAGAAGAGACAGACCAGAGTGAGGGTCTCAGCTTGCACTCACTGGCACCATCACCTTCCCTGAAGGTGAGCTGACATTTAAGGATTTGATTTAATGTTGAAACTTTTTGGTAGTATACAGTGTACAGAAGACACAAAGGGACAATGAAAAGCCCCAAAGTGCGCCCTGAAGTTCACTTACCATACCCCCCAACCTTGTTCAAGCTCAGGGGTATGGAGGTTGAGATTGGGGATGAGAAAAGGAAGCCACTGAGCTGACTTTCCTTTCAAAGCTGACTTGAGTGCTTTGATTATTTCTTTCTAGGGAAAAGAGTGACAACTGGAACTGAATGGACAATAGGACTTTATTGTTTCCTGGCTTTCTGTCTTTGTTCCTCAGGTCCTTCATAGCTGGGTGCATTAGCCTTGGAGGCTGGATAAACATTAGAAAGCTAGCAGTGGATGTCACCAGGGCAGATCCACTGGGCTGTCACTCTCTAGGCCTTGACTGGGCTGGCCAAGAGTGGCTTCAGAAGGACAAGGACTAGGTGAAGGCCAGCTCCCAGGGATTTTCAAAGAAGCAAAGGCACAGCAAGAGGTTCTGCAGGCAGAGGGGCAGGTGGGCTTCACTCCATAGGGGACTCCACATGACTCTCCCTAAAACTGAACTCATGAAGGCAAATGAGCAAGATAGTTAATTCTGCCACTAGGGCAAATAGTGAGCAGAACCTGAGCTGTGCAGAGATGCCAGAGACACTGTTAGAAAACCTGGCTTTAGGGGCAAGCCTTCCTCGACTGCGACCTGTGTGCGCCCTGTCCCATGCTAGCACTAAAGTTTTGCACAAGTTGTACAACTTGGCGGAGTGGTCTCCAGAAATGGAGTTACTAATGCCAGCCTTCGCATCTGTAATAGCATCATCATGACTTGGTCTCTGTTATAGGGACACAGAAAAAATTGTTTTGCCACTACAATAGCTAAAGATATAACTATATCTACACCTTTTCATAAACTTTAAAAAATATTTTAATTAATTAATTAATTAGGTACAGGGTCTTACTATGCAGCTTGGACTGAAAGTGATTCTTCTGGTTTCAGCTTCCCCAGCACTGGGATTTCGAGTGTGTACCACCATGCCTAGTCTTGGTGGCTGGCTCAGCACGCCCAGGAGTGGAGCTGCATGTGGTATGGGAGATTGAAGCCTGGTCTCTCTGTTTGCCTAAGCAGGCACTTAGTCCCCTGAGCTAACTGACCAGCCCCTATACCATTATGTGAACCTGTACTAGCTATGTCTGTGTCTATGTATCTGTATCTGTATTTGAACTTTCCTTTAATAGTGAGTGGAATTAGTATCTGGATTTCCCTCTTTAGAGAGGAAGAAGTGAGGTCCTTGTTCTTCAAATGATTGCTAACATGTATGATGGATTACAATTCTTTGTAACAACTACTACTATATGTAATACATTATTACATTATTCAGGTCTTATTTCAATATGGAATAGCTTTGTATATATCTCTATTTGTTAGTGTCTTTAGCATCTCCTGAAATTAATTCAAAAGAATTTATTCTTTAGGATTCAAAGACCCAAATATCTTCATAGGAATTGCTGCTTCTGGAGCTGGGGAACTAGCTCCGTGTCACAAGTGCCTTCCTGGCAAGTGCAAGGTTGTGAGTTCAAACCCTGGTCACCAAAAAAAAAAAAAAAAAAATTCTGTTCTAGCATTTGCTAGCTAGGTAATGGTCTTTCAAAATGCTTTCTGTTTACCACTATTCAATCTAATGATTAGAAACAGCTTCATCTCTCTGACTTCTCCAGATATATAAACACTAAGCTACTCAGGATCATTTTTCTTTATGTATGAGGAAATTGCACTTGGAGATTTTCCACAGACAGGAACCCACTGCTCACTGATTAGAAGAAAACTAAAGTTGCTTCACTAAGCATCCTACTTTCCTGAAGGCAACAGCGATTATCTATTCAAAATATTTACTCTTACATTTTGTTTTGTTATGCTTTGTTTCTTGAAGACAATGTATTCCAAGATGACCTTGAACTTGTAGCAGACCTCCTGTCTCAGCCTTCTAGTCACTGGGATTAAAGGAGTGTATCTCTAGGCCTAGTTTGGGGCAGATATGAATATGACACAGGTCCATATGAAGTGTCATACCATCTGGACATATAAGACTTACAAGTCACAATCCATCAAACAGCATACGTGATGAACTTCAAAGCATCACAGAAGAGACACGACCATGTCGTGTTATATAATCCAGCAAAGTATTCCTCAAACTACATTCTGACGTTTAACTTTTGAATCTGTCTTCACATAGTTATGCAAACTTCCAGGATATGAAAATATGATTTCTTCTCATGCATAAGTACATGTCCTATTCATGTTATGGCAGCCACATGTGAGCAAAACACAGTAAATCTTCCAAAAGCTTAACACTGTTTGGCAAGGAAAGCTGTATATTTAATGACAATATCTCAGGCTGTTAAAAGACACTCTGAGGATTCAGAGGGATTCCCAGAGCTCTGCTGCCTCAAGGGCTTGCAGAGCAAGAAGGAACCTTCAGGGCTGGCAAGATAGTTCAGCGGACTAAACTTCTGCTTACACAAGTGCAGGGACCAGGGCTCAATCCCTGGCACCATGTGCTGTGCAGGCCCCACCCCCAGGTGGGTTGAGCAGGCCACTGATACCCAGTATGGTGGTGCACACATGTAAAGCTTATATTGCTTTACACCTAGTATGGTGGTGCACACATGTAATTCCAGCCCTGGAGAGGCTGAAAACAGGAAAATCACTGGGAGTCAGAACTGCATAGTGAGTCCCTGTGCCAAATACACTAAAAATGAAAAACAGAGAACCTCATCGTCAAGCGACCTGATCCCAGCCTTGCACTGAGCACCTTAGCACTTTCAGAATATCCCTGTCAAATGTAAGGATTTATTCCTCACAGCTATTTGTAGTAGGTCATGTTCTTGGTCCCAGCCTGTCCAATGCAAAGCTCTGGTGTGTATGTGTTGCATAATGGTCCAGATTTAAGAGAAGTGTCAAGTTATAAGATGAGAGATGAGGGGGAGAGAGAGAGAGAGAGAGAGAGAGAGAGAGAGAGAGAGAGAGAGAGAGAGAGAAAACCAAAAAATCAGAAGTTAAGAAAAAGAAATTACACAAGCAGTCAACAGAATGTTCACAGTAGGGTATTCTAGAACATTCTCCATCATAATCTTTGGGGCAAAACCTCCAGCAAAAGCTGCCCAGGGCTCACTGGCCTGGGACTCCAAGAAACCTGCTTGCTTCCCCTGCTGCTTGCTGTTGAAGCAGTGAACTGTTTGCATACAGAACAAGTTAATTTTCTTTCATATTTTATCCCCCAGTATATCTTATTGGTGTTATCACTGTGGTCATTATTATTAATAACAGTAAGTACAGGTCCTGTACAAAGTCTCATCTCTTTCCATGGGATTCACTGAACAGAAAGATGAACAAATAAAAGGAAAGATGAGAGAGACAGAGAGAGAGAGAGAGAGAGGAAATAACTGATTAATAACACTTTACTCTGCACACATAAATGTCTTTGCACAGCCAGGGGAAAAAAAAATTGCAACTTTTCTATCAGAATGCTTAGAAGAAAGGGAAGTGTACAGATTGTCAATACCCCGCTTAACTGAACTGAAACCACTGGAGGGAGCTGCTTATATTGCTTTACACAGTGTGCCAATTCACTTATACTCCTATTATAATAAAACAAATCTATATGAAGGTCCTTAGGTCACTGCTGCTGTAGTTATCTATGTTGCCAAAGTGAGTGCTCTATGCCAAGAGTAAGGACGGCTCAGTCCTCAGCGTGCTGTCTCCCCCCTTACTGGCCATCTACTCATACCCGATCCACGGATATTGCCTATCATTGTGCACTGGTGGTCATTTAATTTTTCATGTTTGTATCTCGTCTCTACCCTTCCATGCTAGGCAGTGACTTCAGAAGCAATGTGCACTTAGGAAGGGCTTCCGTGCTGCCGCAGGCAGACGTGCAGGAGCAAGTTGGGACTGTGCGACCAGGCTGGGCTTCTAATGCGAGACAGATGCCAGGCACCTGGTCGAGGAAGAGCTGCGTCCCCTCCCAGGCCCCAGTCTGCCAATCCCTAATCTGAATGTAATCTGCATGCTCAGATCAGAGCCAACAGCAGTGTTGGCTCAGGCCAGGTTCTGTTTCTTCCTAACCCCTGGCAAGGAGCTGGACTGCAAGCATGCAGTGCACTGCCCTGAGCCCTGCTGCCAAATGGAGTCAAGACAGCTGGCAAGAGGCCATTTCATTATCAGAAACACTTCTAGCAACCAGTGCTGAGGGGTCAGTTCCACCCTCTCCCAGGCCTTTAGGGAAGCGGACAATCAGCCTAAGGCAATTCCCAACTACTTTGAAAGGCTTAGGGTTCCCCTAGGAGATGTCGTTACTCTTTCCAAGTGCTCTCATCCAGCTACCTGCGCAAGCATCCAGCAGAGTTGCGCTGAAAGCTCGCCTGGCCACTGGGCTGCTTTTAGAGCCCGGTGTGTGTCTGGGCCTCGCATTACCGGTGGGCATCGCGCCTGCATCAGCAGCTGCCGGACACTGGCCCATCCAGTGCCTGCACCGTGTGACTTTCACCCTACGCGCTTGGCTGAGATGTAATCCCCCGCTGTGCTCCGGCCTTCACTCTTCCGTGCCTCTCTGGGGAATGCTTCTTTCTTCGCTTTACCCCCTTGCTTTACAACAGGTGGCCTGACCAAAGGGAAAGTGCTTTCTGGTCTCAGAGAGTGGTCAGTTGGGACAGGCTCCGCAAAGGATATGGCATGCCAGCTTGAGGGAAAATAAATCCACAAACAAGTAGTGTATTAGGACTGCTCAGCTAGGTTCTGGGAACAGGCAGCACAGGGTGTCCAGGCTGAGCGACTCCGGGATCCTAGACCCCAGGCTCTAGACAAAGCCTCGGTGTCTGAGTTCCCCTCGTGGGTCGACATGCGGCATCAGCACAGCGGCAGGGCGAGGGCAGCGTCCACCTGGGTGCTCAGGAAGGCATCAGGAGCCCTGACTCTAATCCTGAACCGCTCTGCGGTAAGGCTTTGGGTAGCTTCTGAGTGCTGTTGGAAGATTTGCTCAGGTCTAGGTGGGTGGTCTGTATGGCAGGCAAGAGTTCGGAATATTCTGAGGTTAAAATGAGGGATGCACACTGGCCTGACTTAAGTTCTGAAAATGTGTCCCTTGAACCAGCTCAGGGGTGTCACACATTCCACTGAGCTAGTCCAACCTCTTCTTTAACCAAGGGCTGGACAGTGGTTACTGCTTCTAGGCCAAGCTTACCTACAGAGTTCAGGCAGGTATCAGAAAAGCTAAGGAACCACCAGTAGGTACCGTATAGAATCACGAAGTGTTAGCCCACAGTCCGTGACACTGGGGCCATGATCAGCAATGCCTGCCTCAAAGTCGGCATAGGCCAAGTCCCATGCTGCAGGGTGAAACAACGGGAGGAAGGTGATGTGCCAAAGACCAGGCCTCACACTGCGTTAGAACAAAGGGCAGAAACGAAAAGATTCAAAACAAGTATAAATAGTTACCTAGAAGTGACATGAAAAGTAGAGTAAAAGGGACCAGCGAAATAGCTCAGCAGTCTACAGTACCTGCTTAGACAAGCTTAGGAAACCGCAGTTTGATCCCCAGCACCATGCGTTATGCCAGGCCCACCCCCAGGTCAGGCTGAGCTGGCCATAATATAAAAATAAAATTAAATAAATAAATAAATAAATAGAATTAAAATATAAGGTAAAATTAATAGGAACCAAAATGTCTTTGGTTGATAATGTGTGGGTATGCATTTATGTATATGTGTGTGATTTTTACAACATCAAAGTATTTTCAGTAGTGAAAACAATAACTTAAATCAAAAGAATGAAGACAGGGCAAGTCTTAAAATTCAATCGTGAGGCCGGAGAGATAGCTCCGTGGCACATGTGCCTGCCTGGCAAGTGCAAGGCTATGACTTTGAACCCCAGTCCTGCCAAATAAATAAATAGATAAATAAACAAATAAATAATAAAAACAAAAAATGAATCATGAGTGACATAAAAGCCTGTTTAAATTTATAAAATAATCATGAGCAATAAAAGCTGCCAAGCAACAACTGAACACAGTGTTCTCTGATGATGCTCAACTTGTAGGGTGTGCTCTAAGAACAAAGCTAAGGTTCACAGAAACTGTAAGGTTGTCTTGGTTACTATACCAACACTGCAGATGGGATTGTGAAACCATTTTAGGCACCTAGCAGGTTAGAGCACAGGACCAAAGCTATTGTCATGGGGAAAGTTTCTCACTTGGAAGAGATCCATCCAGAACAGAGCAGAGAGAAGAGTTAGGAAAAACCTCAGGGTGTGGTTTGCACTGGGGTAGCTCTTAGAAATTCACTATTGAAACCTACGCACAGCTGCTAGCACTGTCCACCGAAACAGCCTAGAATCAACAGCAACTGTAACACCTGGATCTTCATTTCCAAATATGTTCCCTACCTCATGATTAGGAGAATAAGCAAGTGCAGGGTGTGGTTCCAGGGAGAAGAATGCTCCAGGTGCCATCTTGGGACATCTTGAGCTAGAAAACTAGGAGAGACTCCAAGGTTAATGCGAAAAAGACCCAAGAGCATAATTAAAGGAACATGATTAGCTCTCTTCAGAAATATGTGAACATCAAGATTAATAATGATGGTAATTGTAACAACCTTTCAAAATAAAATAATTTGTGAATCCACTGGAAGAGAGGCAGACACAGGGCAAAGAGTCAAAGCTCTTTCGTAGAGAAGGTAGAGTGACAGCTAAGAGTGGATGTGCAGAATAGACAACACAGCTTGGTGTACTACCTTAGGAGGCCTGCCCATGCACAAAGCGGGAGGCGATGCCAGGGAACAGGACATTCAGCGTCCTTGCCTAGCACCACGGTCAGCGCACTGATCACCAGGTGCTTTCCCTTTACAGAAGGCTGACAAACACTTCGACCTTGTGATGGAGTCAGCACTCCTGCAATGGACACGGTGATGTCTTGGATCTGTTCCTAGGGCCACTGTGAGGACAGACATGAGGGGGGCATTCTTGACAGGTCTCCTTGACAGTTGGGAAGTAATCAGCAGAAGTTTGTTAACACGGGACCCTTCATAAACAGAGCAAAACCTGGTTCCCACCATGCCAGGAGAGCCAGCCCACCAACTAGTGAACCTTAGCCATAGCCAACGCTGCAACCACAACACAAAGGGGGCTCGGTGAGGAGGAATCCCTAATTAGGGGGGTGACTGAACCCTGACTACCAAACCCAGTATAAGCACAATTGAATCTTGCATCAAACTAAGAAATTGACTTTCCTATAACTGATACTATAAGGAAGACAGGGACAGAAGGCTGAATTGTATTAATAGAACTAATATTTATTTCATCATCCAGGTCTTTGGTTTTGTGGTGACGGAGTACGTAATCTTTCACTTATCATGAAGGATATGTTACAGACAACCCCACGGTAAGTGAAAGTCAGCAAAGTAGCGATCCTGTATTTATTTTAGCTCTCTGGTTGGTCCTTCTGTACTGTTAGAAAAATAACTAATGAGATTGGGAGGTCTGCTGATGACTTGAACTCAGCAGTCAGCCATGGAACGGTAACTGTCGAAGTTTCCACAGGAGAGAGTGCTTACTTGGCCTGCAGATGGAGATGCAGTGGTGGTATTCTAGCTCGCAAGCCTGGGTGTGAGGGTCTGTGAAAGCTGCATGTCTCCACACAACAGGCACAGGAAATCTTGTATGCAGTTGGCCCCAGGATCCCCAGCCAGTGGGTGTCCTCCGCTAGCCTTTCTTCAGGAACTAACTCAATGAAAACATACTCAGACTCTTGGCCCCTAAGCATGCATGCAGGCTGGCTGGTCCTCTGGGTCTGGAGGACACAATGCTTTGGATCCTGTCTGTCCCTCAAACTTGCTGTGCTTGGAGGGCTGGCTGCACATTGTGATGGCAAGCAGAGGCGCTCAGACCTTCTGAGGTGAGGCACTGACTTTGAGAGGAGTCCTAGTTTCTTAAGTGGAAATGGTGCTTGCCTCACACCCAGGGTGCCCTGTCAGAGGTCTAGGTCAAGTACCATGAGATATGATAACAATGCGATACAGGGAGTGCCGCCTCCACCTCTCCTGCTCCTGCTTTCTTTCTGGCCACATGTTCTCTCACACACACGCCTACCATGTGACCCCATCCGCCAACTTACAGGCTGGCCATCAGCAGCTGATGGCATGGAGTCTAGTGACCTGGAGTGCACAACACTGGGACCAGAGAACTCAATACACTTTTTCATTTGATAATGTCCTGAAACTCAAATATTTTGTTCCAACGACAGAAATTAGATAGACAACCCATAAAGAGAAGAATAATGGAAAGTGCTCCCATGGGAATGTCACCTTGGCTTCCCTTCTTTGCAGAGGAACAAATCCAAGTTGCCAATGTAACCCAGTTCTTCTATTCCTGAGCAGGCCTAACTAACGTTCATTTCTACCTGAAATCTGGGGTTCTGAGCAAAGGCACACAAGAGCAAACGGACTTTCTGAGAGGCGCCTTTGACGCCCACCTGTTATTTTTCACTTCCTAACAGGAAAGTTTTCGCTCTCCTAGGTGATACCACTCTATCAGAAAACGTGGGTGTACCAGGAGCTCTCAGTAACTCAAAGCCAGCTGGTCACGTGCACATGTGCATTGCATTCATGCATAAATGTTCCCACTGAGATCAACAATGGTGTTTTTTTTCCTTCCTGCCTTTGCCTTCTGCAAAAATACTGTGCAAAGTTAACCATGAGTCTGATGATTTGTACAAAGCATTGCGTGGTCAATCCTATCTCTGTGCCTCTAGCATCCTAGGTACTCCTACAATGGTGGTAGTGAACAATTCATAATTTCTAGAGCAGCAGTCCTTAGAGAATGCCACATATTAAACAGGGTGTATTCAATGAATCTGCTTATTCCATCTTATTTTATCTCAATATCGAGCCATTGTCAAGATATCTCCCCAAAGCTTCACACACTTTTAGATGGGCTTTTGGGGATGTAGCTGAATATAGAATTTGTGATGGATTTATGGTCCGGTGCTGAGATCAGAGCATGAATCCTATACTCACTCTCGGGGAGATGACCTGCATACCACAAAGGGGCCGGAGAGAGGCTCTCCTCTCACACGGTCTCTTCTCCTGGGCTGCTCTTTGCTGTCCTCTGGGGCCATGAATGCTCTCCCCTCCGCCATGTGCCACCATGCCTTGGAGTGAGCTGATTATGGACTGAAACCTCTACAAACTCTAAGCTACACAAACCTTTTCCTACACAACTTTGGGTGCTTGGTATTTTGTCTCAGCAACAAGAGAAAAGGTACTAAGACAGCCACTGATGTAGAATAACTCCTGTAATACAGATGAGGAAACTGAGCCTCACAGAAATTAAGCAATGGGTCCGGGGCTTCACAGCTATCAGACACACACAGGGCAATTGTGTACACAGTTACAATGGCTTGAATAAAACTGATTTAAGAGCTGATTGGCTTTATTGTGTGGCTATGGTACACAGCCTTTGTGCATAGGAGCCAGCAATTTGCAGCACATGGGCAGCACTTCAGTAAGTCTTCGTACAGTGGCTTGCCCCTTAAACTGGCTGCAAAAGGAGCTAGCCAAGTAACTCTCATAAGGATTGGTGTGAGAAGCCCATCAGGAGGCAACCAGAAATAAGCCCAAGGTAGAGAGTGTATGAAGAGCAGCTCTTGTATTCATCAGACAGGACTATAAGGAGGGGAAGATGAAGGGCTAGAGCTATAGATGTGCCGTTGTGCTTGTCTTTCATTCATGAGGCCATGGCCTGGATCCCCAGCACCAGACACACAGAAATGGGGCAATAACTAGGAAGGGACCTGGTCATTGCTAAGCACTTTACCAGTCATCCTCTGCAGAAAATCCTGAGGTTAGTTTCCTCACATGCTTCCTAAACATGCTGTTTATCTCCACTGTCCTCAATTAACCATTACAGAAAAAGTCCTGGAAAAATCTATATTTTAAACATTTCTCTCAGCTCATTCTTTAGAGAACTAAACTTAGAAGCCTTCTGTTGTATGCACTTTGCATCTTATACTCAAAAAAGCCTTGACAGGTGTTCTTGATTTTGCCAGTGAGGATAACAATGAATGACCAGGCAGGTAAAGGGGTGGGAGTCACAGCCCTCAGCTTTTAAGGTCACTTCCTGGGGGAACTTCCTCCGTGATACTGATTAGTGTCAGGCAGGACTAACCAGTGGATGGGCATTGGAAATAACACGTGACTTCTGTGAGACACTGGGTCATAGCTTGACCCCGAGAATCCATATCAACCGGCCCGAGGAAACACAGGTCAGGAAGTACAGCCCCATGATGAGAGTCATGGCTTCTACTCAGTCAACACGTTTAGCCTTTGAGATTTTGGTGCCTTCCTCTGTAACATGGAGATGATAGCATTTTCTCAACATAGTCATGAGGGAAACCACACGTCATAAACGTGCAGGCCTAGCATGCTGCCTGAGGCAAGAAGCTGTTCAAGGCATGTTAGCTACTTTTACCAAAACGTCAGCCCAGGGGCAGCTCTGAAAGGACGCCTTGCCTGACTAGGAGCCTCAGTGTTCTGTGCGGCTGCTCCCTTTCTGCTAGTTTTCTGTCATTCTCTGTTCATTGTGTTTCTCACAGTATGTACAAAACACTTGTTTACAACAACTGCCTCCTCTGAACTGTGATCTCCTTTAGGATAAGAATACACTTGTTCTGTGACCACGGTGCCCATCTTTGTCAATATTCCAAGCAGCGTATTTGCGTGACTTAATTTCTAAACCACCAACTAAACCACTGACCACATAAATAATACACGAGCAGCTGGACACGTAAAATAAATGAAAAAGAAATGAATAAGAGAATTAGCAAATGGGTTGAATCCAGGAAAGATTAGTAAAGAACTGAAGAAATTAGTGAGTGTGTTATTAAAGGGGAGGTGCAGGAATGCAAATCACACTGCAGTTGCCTGCCATTCCTTTTCTCACTGGGTGGGGTGTGGGGTGGCTTCAGTGGGCCTTAGGCAACTGGTGTGCAGAAATAGTTTCTCTAAGAGCCTGTTAAAATTCTTGGCAATGCAAAGGTGGCAATGCTTTAATTTTAGGCTAATGCTGCAGCTTTATGACTTAGTAGTTTTATTTAATGGCCCAATTGAGCAGCAGATTATGCCAGATGCTGCCTGCCCAGAGAGAGCACTTCCCTGCTTAAGCCTTCAGTGCTTGCAGAGCCTCCCCTGAGCTCACCTAAGGAATCGCCTGCTGGACACCTCCTTGGTCACACATTTCATTTGACAGTAGAACATCAGAGGGAGCGAGGGAGGCAGTCGTCAAAGCTTCTTTCCTCTATAAACTATTGAGCTAGTGTTTTGAAAGCACTTCATTTGCACAAAGCAAATTGTCCTTCTGAAATGTAAGCAACAATGTGAGTATTATTCCAGCTGATGAAACTCTAGTGCATCGACGTCACCCAGGAGTGAGTCTTCACCAGAAAATGATGCTCCTTTTGAGAGAGGACAGGCAGCCATGGAGAGCTTCACCATCTCCCTGCTTGCATAGAGGAAGAACCTCGCGCTGGTGGTCCCCCAGAAGATGATTATAATAGACACCAACATCATAATTCATATGGTGTGTAGTAAGCATAGGTACTGTTTCAGATATTTTAATTAAAATATAATTCCCCTATCTTAACCACTATGCCCTATAAATCTGGCAAGCCCTAAACAAGGGCTTGAAATTTAAGTAGGTAAGGGTCGGCCAAATAGCTCAACAGATTAAAGTGCCTGCAAGCAGGCCCAGGGGCCAGGGCTTTGATCCCAGGGCCTGCAGTGCTGTCTCACCCCCAGGGCGTGGTGAGATGGTGATTGAGACTGGGCGTGGTAGCACACTACTGTGAGACCCTGAATGCCCTGTAGATCCTTTCCTAAGAATAGAAGAAAAAAAGAAAAAAATAGGTAGACAGCAATGGGTAAGAATATACAGCCAGTTTTGTGTTTATAGAAGAGCACCCTGGCTCTGTACAAGTTATCAGTTGTGAGAGGGATAGCAAAGATGTGGGCATATTTTATTAAAAGCATGTGAGATTATAAGTTTTGTAAGCTTCAGAGAAAATATTGTCGCTATTCCGTTATGCTCAGTGGCTCCTGAGTACCTGGCCAGAGCAGAGAATGGATTCCCAGGGCCACAAAGCCGTGCAGGAAGGGCTGCCCCTCGTGCCCTCCCCCACTGGAGGAAGCACTGCATGCTGCTTTACACTGCCACAATTCTCTCCTGTTTCCACAACCTCTAGGCTCCTTAATGCCTGTGTAAAGTGACAATTGTCCCAGCAACTCCACAGGGACACATGCTGCACGCTGTCGGTATGTAGTGGATATCAGCTTGGTGTCACATAGTCTGCAACCTGGGGACTTTCTTACTGCAGGGCTGCAGTGTTCCCCACAGCAAAAAGAACCAAACTTGCAAATCTGAGCCTACCTTATTCATGCATGAGCCCTTGGTCAGGCAATGGAAGCTGCAGTGTTTGTGTGTGTGTGTGTGTGTGTGTGTGTGTGTGCACCTGTGTGTGTTACAACTGGAATACTTTGGAATACAAATCAGCAGCAAGTTGCCAGCACAGAACTATATTATAAATGCAGATGGCATGCACAAATAATAGCTGTATATACTTTGCTGTTCAGCACAGCCTCTGAAGACTGACAAAGTGTGAAGCAGCCTGGGGGCGGGGAGATAAAGGTGTCCTGCCTGGGAAGCCGCGCCCTAGGATCTGAGGGCTGCTCATTTCCCCTGACGTCAGATGTGTGCTCAGATCAGAGGTTAATATCAAGGCCACGGCTCTGTCTTTGGGAAGCAGGCTAACCATTTAGGCCTAACCACACGGACACATTTCTTTCTTTCCATCAATAGCTAGCACGATAATCTATTACCTGCAATTGCACTGCACAATTATGTGTGGCTATATTGGAGAGACCTCAATTGCAGCTTCTCTACCCACTCCATTATGCATGCCTTGATGAGTTTTAATGAAAGCAGGGGTTGCTGCCAAAGCAGACAGAAACGGAAGGAAGCATCGTAATGACCAGGATGATAAGATACAGAGACTTGGAAGGTGGTTTACACGTGGATTAGCAGCTGTTTAAAATGGAAAACAAGTTTTGCTTTAGAGATTTGCCCAAATGCTACTTGCAAATTCTTTGTGATGCTTGATGATTGCCCTACAGTTCCCCACACAGGAAGTTGGCATTGTATCTCTTAAGATAGGAAATAAAGGTGTTTTTCAGTGGTTCTAGACAAATAATTTTGCACATCAATATGCAATGTTGTTGGACAGGAAAAGCAGTGCATAATTGAGATATAAATATCTTTTAACATGAAGACAAGGTGCCCTGCTAACATTTAAAAAGACACAGTGCAAACAGACTCGGATGAGTTTACACGTTGAGTTCTCAGGAAAATCTTGTCAAACATCCTTACGCTTCCTATGCTACTCTGTCTACAATGGAAATTTCCTTTTGGAAATCCTTCTATGGCTTCAGATATCACACAATACTTATGGAAGTGTTAAGGTTGTACTATAGTTTTACAGTGAGGGTGAATATACAGAGGCCTTCCGTCCTAGGGCAACTGTGAGAGGAAGTGAAGGTCCTAGCAGAAAGCACTCCAGGAACATTGCAAAGCATGCTGCTGGACTACCAGAAAGGAAACCATCCTTACCAGCTCCCTTTACGGACAAGAAAAATTTCCAGAGATGCTTAGTGGCGTGGTTAAGGCCACATTGATGGAAAGCACAGGATTCAAATTGAAGCTCCAGTGTGATTAACATCACAGGCCCCTTCCTTCCTACATTGGAAGCAAGTATTTATTTGCAAACATTGGGAGAAAAGGAAGGGCACAAAAGAGACAAGGCAGAAAGGGACACTATTCACCCCTGGATGGACAGGGGAACTCAGCAGCAGCAAGATTGCTCAGGTGCAGTGAAGGTCAAGCAAGGAAGCCAGAGGACACAGCTCTAAACTGTGACTGAGTTAATGGGACAGGGCACAAGTCTGAGATCAGATATGACGAGCAGAAAGGAAAACTGAGAAAGGGAAAAGGAGCTGCGAGTCTGACACTGGTTCAAGGGAGCGCAGTGTACGCTGAGTGCATGAGAATGTGTGTCAGCGTAGATCTGAGGATTCGTCCCCCCCTGTGTTGGCCCATTTTGCACTGTTATGCTGCGATATATGGAGCTAAGCAGCATAGCAGGAAAAGACGTTTATTTACTTGGCACTTCTGGAAAGTAAACGTTCCTACAGCACCAGTTCTTGCAAAGGGCTCCCTGTGGAGGGCAGAAGACTGGGTCTGTGTGTGTTGTGTGCCAGGAAGAGGTCAGGCAGAGAAGGTGGAAGCCAGAGAGCCTGGGGTGGTGAGACAGGGCTTCCTCTTCAACAGTCACTCTCTCATGAAAACTAACCAGGGTCCCATGAGACATATCCTCACCGCTTTGACTTAGAACACCCTAAGTGAACTAATCATATCTCACTAGGCCATCTCATATGACCAAACCGATAGCATCCATCCAATTCATGAGCAACAGTATCATTTGCTATTGTCTTTACTAAGAATCTCATAGTCTTATGGGAACATGAAAATGAATGTTGATGGTTATAATGCAGGGTAATTAGTATCACTGTGGAAATCTATAGAAGATGAGGAGAAAACATAAAGTAGGGGCCTCTATCCCAGCCTAAGACCATGCATACGTATCACTAAAGTTTCTCCAGTGACCCCAAATGGACTGAATAGAGTATGCATTTGGGTGTGCCTGCTTGTGTGTGCATTTCTATGTATGTATGACAGAGAAAGAGAAGTAAGAGAGAGGGGAGAATGGAGGAGAGAGGGAAAGGTAGGACAGAGTGGAAGAGAAAGACACAGAGAAAGAGACAGAAACAGACCGGCAGAGAGGGAGAGAGAGAGACAGAGAGAGAGAGACAGACAGAGACAGAAAGACAGAGGGAGAATTGGATACAGAGCTTTAGTATCTACAGAATGCTTCAGAGGGCTGCATACAGTAAGAACAGTTTTAGTTGAAAGCCAAAGACATTTGCTGACAGAATGTGTTCCTGTTCAAGCAAAGCCAGTATTCGTTTGGCGAAGGCTTTCAGCTGACTGCTTGAGGCTGCGGCGCATTGTGAGGTGCAGTTTGCTTTACTCAAACTCATCCTTTAAAAAGCTCAACTCACTCAAGGTAAATCTTCCCAGAAAATGTCCAGGATCAAGTTTGACAAACAATGCATCCTGGCCAGGATGAAGCAAGGATTCACCACCACACCAAGGAATGAGACTAAAACCTGAGAAAATCCCATTCTTCTGTCTCAACAACTCAAGATTCCTCCACCCGGACTTCAAGTGTTCACTAACTTTATTATTACTGTGCCTGGCCTTTTCATTTTTCTGGTCCCAGTGCCAAGAGCACCTGATGGCATCTCACCTGCCCTACAAGTGCGCCTAGTATCTATTTTCATTCAGCCAATCAATTCTTAGCTCCTGGATTCCTTTCTGTCTCTAGTTCATCGGCTCCTGCTTGCCTGGTTAGACTGGAGCAGACAAGGACGATCACAAATGTCTATAGCACTGCCTGAAATGATCTGTATCTATTCCGGTGTTTTACCACCAAAAGTGGCACAAAGCCAAGGTACCCCTTCGGCAAACTAGTACACTTCAGAGCGTCACAGTGTCTTCTCGCTGTCCTCTTAGCTGTTGCTCCAGGCCTAGATTGAATGATTGCATCAATTTGGGGTTTAATTCATTCCCTA
Organism: Myocastor coypus; assembly: GCA_004027025.1. Classification (NCBI taxonomy): domain Eukaryota; kingdom Metazoa; phylum Chordata; class Mammalia; order Rodentia; family Myocastoridae; genus Myocastor; species Myocastor coypus. Next base: position 33,531 of record PVJA010009856.1, read on the forward strand.
AATCTTTTTCACAGCGTGATTTTTCCATTTCTCTTAGCCTGAGCCCCATTTCACATGGAAAGGGAAGACCTGTCTGACTGGTATCGCCTGCATCTCACCAAAGGTCCAGCTTCCCCATGTGTGTCCTCTTTCCACTCTGACAATATCTCATCTCTCCAGGCTTAGTGGTATGAAAACTCCTTTGTTGCAAGCTGCAGTGTATGGGCTCCTCCCTCATGATTTCATTTTTCTATGTTCCCATTTTTAAAACTAGTCTCTAGTAGCTAACTATTTTGCAAATCCTTTGTGCGAAGCTGTCTTCAGGGAAGAGCCCTTGTGTCCCTGTGTAATGTGACAACACAATGCTCCTACTACTTCTTTGCATATCGTCCAACTTTTGTTGGTCGTAAGGCATGCCCAGGAAGCATTCAGGCTAAAACTGTTATTCTTTTTCCAGCGTGCTGAATCCTAGGCCCACATTTCCTGGCTTGGACTCACTAGTTCTGATGATAACCTCCAGCCTTGGCTTTCCCACGCACTCAACTCCCTTAGCCCCTTCACTCAGCACAGAAGACATAGTTGCCCCACATGTGGGAAATCACAGGGACCCTAAGCCTTCCTTTCTGCCATTAATGCCCTCTTCCTGGAAACACCTTCTTTTACCACTTCTGTAGAGATAAGAAACTAGCATCTTAAAGAAGTGGAAGAACAATAAACAAAGTTTAGGGTCAGTTGTAATCTGTTACTTAGGGATTCTAGAACACTGGGACTTAAGAAGGCGGGTGACAGCTTATCCTGATTGGTGTCTCTGCTCTTACTTGAGATGTTGGTGATTATCTCCTCCCCTCCTTGTAATCCTTTTATTTAACAATTGTGTGAACCTAGAGTTAAACAAATAGTGAAGGTCAACAGAGGTTACAGTCCTAAATAAAAAGGAGATGCTTCTGGAGCTCTGGGCTCCCTTGGAGAGAGACAAAGCTCAGTGAGACCTCCAAAACGACATTCCTTGGGTCCTCTCATCATTTCTTTCGACACTGGACCACAATATACAACAACTTCCCTTGGCCAGTTCATGCTCCACCTCCATGCTTTGGAGATGTACCCTGACTTTGCATGGGGTGAAACCCAGGGCTTTCACGTTGAGCTACATCCCAGCTCTTTTCTGTTTTGAATTCTGAGAGTGGGTCTCACTAAGTTCCCTAGGCTGGGCTGGAATTTATGTTGTACCTGCCTCAGCCTGCAGGAGTGCTGGGACTACAGACGTGAATTGGGAGCCTTCCTGGGGTTGGGGTAGGCTGGATGGGGGACTCTACTCTGGTTTCCTAGCACACTACAAACCCTGCCTCTGTGCTTATATTGCCTTTCATTTGTTGCTGTGTCTCTCCCATGATTAGTGTAAAAGAATCTAAACTATGTGGTGAGTCAATTCGTGCCCACCTAGTGCTGAATATAAGTAATTATGGATGTGACTTGCTAGGAGGTAGTCTGTAGATAGAATCAAGTTGCATGAGGTCGAGCTCCAATAGGGTGGATGTAAGCCCATATGATGAGTATACTCACATGAAAAAGGAAGCAGGCACATGAAGGGAGAAACCTTATGGCATTCTCTCTCGAGGTAGCTGAGATATGTCCCAGAAGGAAGACAGAATACTAATGCTGCCATCTAAGTAGATCACCAGACTGAGGAACAAGATACGGTCACCCCTGAAGATGTCAGAAGCAACACGGCCCTGAGGACACCTCGGTTTTGAATTTCTGCTTCCTGAAGCTGTGCGATGATGACATAGCACTCTTCTTTAAGCCACCAGTGTGTGGCTGTCTCACAAATGCCCTAGAAATCTTATGCAGATATACTTCAAAACCCATAGCAGCTTGCATAGCACCTCCCAGACACAAATTTAAATTGAGTAACATTATACTGAGCTGAGCTGAAATGTAAGTTATTTCTAAAAGTGGTACAAGCAGGCTGCATGTGGCAGGCACCATGGCACATGCACATAATCCCAGTATTCCTGAAGGCTGAGCCAGGTGGAACACAAGTTCCAACCGTATCAGGGCAACTTAGAGAAATTCCATCACAAAATTAAAAATAAAAAAGAGCTGGTTACTACTTGCATGTGAAGGCCCTGAGTTTAAACCCCAGTACCGTCAACAAGCAAATAAAAGTAGGGGATGCTGTTTATCTTGCTCATCCCCCCACTGTTCAAATCTGCATCCCTAAGCTGGGCCTTCCCACTCTTCACTGACAGCCGCTAATCACTGTCTTTCCCAGTTGCCCATGTTGAGCTATGTGACATTGATTTGCAAGTGTCCATGTGCTCCTTAGCAGAAATTTCACAGGCATATTCCAGGAATTCCAAATGGTAAAGGCCATTTGAGTACCTGCTCCAGGTTCTGTGTAGAAGAGCAGGATCTGCCCCGCAACACACACACATACACACACACACACACACATTAGGCTAACTGGCAGGAGTAACAGAGAGCCATGATCTGTAGTCTTTGTGTTGTTGAAACCCAGAGCAAGCAGAAGTAAACCCTGCTGATGTTCTGTGCTACATTTGCCTTTATTGGGCTTTAGAAATCATTGACTTTACAGTTCACATAGCTAGACAATATATTAACTACCAATAGATTTGCTATGGATCATACCTCAACTGTACAGCTCAAGATGGAGTGGTTGTGTCAGTTACTTTTCAGAACCTAAACATTGCTTTTGTCTAGCCCAACTGACTGAAACCACTGACTCTTCCATCGAGCCTGCATGAGTATCTGCACTGGAAGGCCATACTCCATCCTCAGATCCTGCAAACACTGTCATTTTCCTGGCCTTGGCTCCAATGAAGACCTTGATGCTGCCTATGTAGGCACAGACTATAGATTACTTCACTATTTCCTACATCCCAGCACTTTTTCACATTTCAGACTTCCCAATTTCTTCATTCCATAAATACCCCATTCTCTATCGCAGGAGGTAGGTTTGAGATCTACCCTGCTGAACCCACACTTGGCTCACTCATGAAGAAGCTCTTTCCTTCACCAAAACGCATCTTTTCAGTGACTAGGATAGTGCGCCCTGGGCAAAGCAGGCCTGTGTCAGTGACATAATCACAGCATCTGCCAAAGGGAAGTGCAAAGTTGGCATTTTGGAAACCAGAGATGAGGTCACTAACCCCGTCTTTCTTCCTGTTCTCTTCCTTCTCCATCACTCGCTTCTGCTCTCATGCTCTTTCCTGCACCACTTTATTGTACTTGTCTTAGCATCACAAGTCACTCATGCTCAATAATATTGACAATGTTAAGTGTCCTTGTAGAAATGTAATACCTGGTTAGATGACTTTTGTGTATTAGGAAAGTATTTGTCAACTAAACATGGTAACTGTCGGTTCAACCTACAGGCAATTTTACTTTTATTTCTACAGCATTTTAGGAATGGTGAATAGCAAACAGAGCAGTCGAGAACCAAACCTGGGCATGTTGTAAATGCGTGAGACCAAAACGGTCATAATTAGAAGAGATGTCCAGTTGTGCACACGGACCATGCCTAACCAGTGCACAGCTTAGAGACTGGCGATGTTCTTCAGGATGACACCATCAAAACTATGAACTTTAGTTACAGATACACCTTCACCAACAGCCACAGTGAGACAAGTAGTCACCCAAGCACTCTAGATAGGTCTGGTGTAAAAGCAGCAAGGACTACTGTGCAGTTGAGATCTATGAGCCAATCCTCCCAACTACATCCATGTATAGCCATTCCTCAGGAGAGTTCAACAATTTCAACCTACTTTAATGTATATATGTAAACTTTGATATATATTAACATATTATTAATGATGCATATGTATACATATATTAATATAAATTGGAAAGGACTCTTTGAGACTAAGATTTGAATTCTCAATTTAATCACACGTATGGGTATATGTATATATGTAAAACATGTACATACATAGGATATTCTTCCTCAAAAATTTTTCCCCCAGTTTACTGTAATTGACATTTCTAATTATTGCCTCTCTTTTGTTGTTGTTGTTGTACCATGAATCAAGCTCAGGACTTTGCACTTACCAGGCATGTGCTAATGCCACTGAGCTATATCCCTGGCCTAATATTTATTATATTATATTTATTATATTATTAATATTTATTAATGTTTATTATAAACACTGTTTTAAGCTAAACCTATGTAATACAAGGTATCCAATTAATATTCAGCAAAATGCATTATTACTGAGTTAGAAAGTCTGCTTGATACCTGAGTTTTAACTAGTTGTAACAGAGTTCATTATATTAGACATGCAAAAAAAATCATATTCTCATTTCTTATTTTTAAGATGGGGATGGAAAAATACATCTGCTCCAGATCTCTCTCTCTTTCTCTCTCTCTCTCTCTCTCTCTCTCTCTCTCTCTCTCTCTCTCTCTCTCTCTCCTCTATCTATCTATCTATCTATCTATCTATCTATCTATCTATCTATCTTTTTAAGGCAAGGTCTCACTATCTCACTATGCATTTCAGGCTGGTCTTGAGCTCACTTTTGTAGCCCCAGGCTGGTCTCAAACTTGCAGCAGTCCTCCTTCCTCAGCCTCTCAAGTGCTGGAATTAAAGGCGTGTGCCACCATGCCTGGCTTGCTCCAGATCTTCGTCTTGTGATTTAAAGTGAACAATGTTTATAAACACCCAGTTTCAGTCTTAAAGTTGATCAGTGCTGAGGTGCTGGCAGGCATGCCACCATAGCGGTGGTGCTTTCCTTACTCAGCTCTGTATCTGGTGTGGATCAGATACAGCTAACGTCACAGGATCACTCAGAAGGCAGAGGGCTAGAGCATTTACAGACTTACGATACCTGATCCTGTGAGGTCTGTATTTTTAACAAGGAACTATATGTTAATTATATTTTGAAAGTAAAATAGATGGACTGAAAAAAACCTAGTCCTTAACCAGGGAGACAAACATGATACATGACTACGGCCATGGAAGGAAAACAACACAATATCTAGGTGTGGTAAGAAGCTACTGAAGATGAGCTACCATATAACTATTTGGGGAGAGATGAGGTATGAAAGTTGATCCCATGCCACCAAACAACAGACATCTTTTGCAGCAAAGTCTGTCCCTTTGTGTTGAGATGAGCAAATAATTAAATGTCCGTAATTATCACTTCAGGCAACGGCTTGCTTGTATTTCCACCTGTGGCCCTGCATGGTGATGTTCCTGATTTTACTGCCTCGGGAATGACAGCAACTGTATCTGACTTCTGTATGCATCCTCAAAGTCCACGACAAATTCTGGGTGCACAAAGAGCTCCATACACATGATTGCTCTCCCATAAAGAACCCTGGGGCACAGGACTCAATGGGCCTTAAGAGATTCCTACTTTCCTGCATCATGATGCGATGCACTTGACATCTCTGAAGGCCAAGCTGGGAACAAAGAAGCCCAATGTGTAGGTGCCTACACTGACACAGAGTGTAGGAGCGTTTTTGCAGCTGAATGTTAAGTAATTATCACATCGAGGCTTGGCGCTGCAGGGTTCTATTTCAGAGTGCATTGATGGTCACGCACCATTTCCAAACCCTTATGATAATTGTCTCTTTCTGTGTGCTAAACTTTAGAAAGCAGTTACAAACTACCATGAGCTTGCCAGGAAAGCAGAGATGGCTCCTCTTTTTTTTAGGCATCTGGAGAATAACCAGTCCGGCTAGTTGCTCCATACATAGGATCATGTTCATTATTCACAACTCCAGGTTGAAAATCAACATCCCTACTTTACTGGTGAACACCTGAAGCTCAAACGGATGCTCAGATGAGTAGCCTTCAGGCATGAGTGGCTTCCCTATGAATGAATTTTAAGCTGGTTTTAAAGTTTTTTGTTTGTTTTCCTTTTCCTGTTTTTTAAAATTAACGGTGTCCTTGGCAAGCCCTACAATGGACACTTCATAATTGGATTTCCGTTCAGTGAAGCATGAAGAAGCCTATAAACAAGTTCTCCCCCACCCCATGTCTCTATCTCTCTGTCTGTCTGTCTGTCTGTCTGTCTGTCTGTCTGTCTGTCTCTCTCTCTCTCTCTCTCTCTCTCCCTCTCTCTCTCTCCCTCTCCTTCTCTCCTTCTCCTGAAAATAAAGGACCTAATAGTTTCTAGTCATTTATTGTAATAGCACACCATCAAAAGTCAGATCTTTAAATTTCTATCCTCACCGGTAGCCTTTTCAGGAATTGCCTTTGCTTCTCACCATGAAGTGGTAAAGGTAATCGCAAGTAGAAATTCTGTACCCTTACCAGTGATGTTGCAGTATACTCGAAGGGGTCCCAGGGGCCCGCTGCCATCAGAGTCCACGTAAAAGTAGCCAGCTCTATTCCCTTGATGCCTGTAGACCTCACAGGACTGCTCGTAGATGGCTGTGAAGACAAAAATGGGGCAGAGAGGAAACTTTGCTGGACTCTGCACTTCTCTCTGGAGAGATCAGTACCTCCTGGTTATATCGACCACATTCGCCATTCCTTTGCAAGCTAATGTTCTAATACTTGGTAGAGTCGCATCTTCTCTTCAGCTTCGCTGACTGATGTTTTTGAGCTCAGTTCTAGGGTTGCATATCTCCAGCCTCCCCCACTTTTTCCATGCTTCTCCTTTTTGCACCACACATCCTGGGCTAGGATCCTAAGTGTTATGTTCTATCTGTTGCAGAAGCTGTAAGTGTAATGGGCATGTGTTACTTTACATTGCATCCCAGCATCTAATACAGCTCCACACTCACAGCATGAGCTCAACAATATTCATGTAACAAATTAAGAAAAAAAAAATACTCGTGTACACAGTTGTGTCATTTTTACTAATGAAGTGTAAAGATATTCCCTTATTTCTGGATACTCAAGCTTGTCACAGTAACTAACAAAGGTACATAGTTCGAGCTCAGTCTATTTTCATGTAATAAGCATTTACTAATTTCCTAACACATGTCAACCAATGTGGATAAGAGACCGGAATCAAGGGGGAGTCGATGCCCTGAGAGCTCCCAGCCTAGGTGACAACCACAGAAGTCTCTGGGTCATCGGATAAGGTGGGCACCATATCCTGATACAGGAGGCTTTCACTCATCTGGGGGTTGGAGAAAGCTGTAATTTCCACCCGATCATCCTGGGTGACTTTGGAGGAGTTCAGAGGAGGTATCTGTTGTTTTGTTCATAAAGAAATTAAAATACCTGATATTTCTAGCAAAATTTCACAGTTCAGAGCAGCAGGTACACATACAATGGTATCGGTCTTCTGTGCTTAAACCACTTCCTTGACTTCTGAAATTCTGTAAGATGTCGTCCTCGATCCTCACCCTACCCAACTCTTGCCCTTGTGACAGATGCCCCATCCCAGGGATGTGACGATGTGGTTTATCATTATCAAGCGTGAGGCTCAGAGCCTCCAATAATTCATTTCAGTAAAGTTCTGAAGTCAGGCAGTGTTTGACTTGTTATAAATTGAAGTGAATTCAAGGTTATACTTGCATTCATGGCAATTTCTCTTGCATTCCCAGACACTTTGCAAAGGAGGAAGTAAATGAGCATGTCACTATTTATAGCTCATAGACAGGGCTTAATGTAGAGCTCGTTTATGTTAGGTGCTATCAGGCTAGCTTAGTATGCCGACACATTTGTGCCCCACGTGGCAGTCAGAGCTTACCTGTGTGTCCCTTCCCAGCTCCTCCTCCAATAATAACCTCCCAGAGGGAGTTACCAATGTCCCATAAGCAGCAAACACTGCCCAAGCCAGCACAATGGTTGAGAGCGCAGCCTTAGGAAACATACTGGATAGTTTTGCAGGTAGCGCCACCACTTAAGAGGTCTGGAGCCTGGAGAAACTGTTTCCCTTGAGCTGGATGCCCTCACAAATAACTGCTCTGCTGGACACGCCCTGGGCTTCATGCCCTATTCCTAGAGCCATGCTGGCCTCCTGGGCTGGGTTTATGCATTGCTCTAACAAATAGACCATGCAGAAAGGATAGCGATAACTTCCAATACTAGACTATACAAAGACCGTGGATGCTGTCCTGGTCCTGCATCACTTCCCTTGGTAAACGTGAACAGCCACCTCAGAGACCTTGTGGATGAATGTGGAGGTTGCTACCACGTGACATGAATACAAGCTGGAGGAAGATGCCCACAGGGGAGGCTGGGAAGGGCCTCAGGCACACCAGCATGTAGCCTCCCTGCAGCAGAGGCCAGCCCCACTACATGGTACACTTCTGGAGAAGGTATGGAATGATAATGGGTGCAGTTTCTACATGCTAAGCTTCGCAATGACTCACCACAATGAACAGATAATTACCTCTCAGTGCAGTAAATATCTCACCATGCTCTTGATCTCAGAAAAGCCTGCCTCACACTGCACTGGGAAAGCATCACAGAGATAATCCATCTAGCATTAGAAATGACTTGGTAACTGTGGATTACTGTTATGATCATACCATAGATCCATACCGTGGGAGTTTCCTTCTTTCAGTTGCATCTATACTTGATTTTTTTTTTTTTTTCACTTTTTGTAAGAAAAGTGGTTAGGAACCACTTGGTTAGGAAACAAACCAATAACTTTGGTTACCTCTTTTCTCACAGTGAAGGCTATTTTGAATTTCTAGTGTATGACTTTGGAAACGACACCTTAAATAGTGTATCTGTAAGATTATATCTCCTGGTTTTCATTTTAACTTATTATGCAGTTCTTTCCTGACATGAAATATGATGACTTTATCCTTTCTCCTCTCTAAAATATATTTTAAAAAAGTTTCCATTCTTACATCCTTCTAACAGAGCTATACTGTAAATAATAGCCTTATTCTCTGCAAAGGCAATGCTACTTGAGGATTCACCAACTTAATGGTCACTTCATTACAAAGATCTCAAATTTTTCCTCTGATAATCATATTAATGAATATCTTTTGAGGCAAGAGAGAGAAAGCCTACCTCTAAGGAGAAAGATAAATTTAGATCATTTGTAATATTTTTAATTTTTAACTTTGAACCCATGTAAACATTTCAGTGTTAAAAGCAAAATTATATATAACAAAAAAGCAATTTGTAACATTAAGAGGAAGTGAAAAGAAAACCAGAAATTATTCAAAGTGATATTCAAATGTCAGGATTTTCTTCAGTTTTTTTCATCAGGTCTATATATTAGCAGTGTATCAGTAATTTCTAAAACATTAAACAAACCTTTACTTAAAAGCTCATGGGCTCGGTTCCAGTGTGATAGTGACATCTAGCTCACCTTCCTTCCTGTTTTGGTAGTAAGAATATTTTCTCAGTCAGTAGCATCACTTATCTATGATTCACTTTCCTTGAAACATAAGATTGTATGCAAAAAGCAAAATAATGCTTAATGTTCTGTAAATACGACAAATTATACTATTTTACTATCAATATGAATTACAGATTTAAAAATATTTAACATTTAGAGGTTTGTTTGACAAACAACATAAAGTAGAATGTAAACTAACAGCAAAACTAAGGATGGCAAAAATATTAAAATGTATTTTAAAATATTATTTTAAAAATACTACTTTAGTAGTCAACTGTTTCAGATAACAAGAAAAAGCTAATAAAAATTATGCTACTTCCCATAAAAAATATTTACCATAAAAGATAATATGTGCCTGTAAGCAGGTGCAGGGGAGGGGTTTAATTCCCAGGCCTGCTGTGCTGGCCCCACCCCTACAGCACACTGAGACAGCAATTGAGGCATGGTGTGGTGGCATGCACCTGTAATCCCAGCTCTTGGGAAGCTATGAACAGGTGAATCACTATGAGTCCAATCTAGTGACCCTGAACACACTGTGGACCCTTCCCTAAAATACAAAAATTGAAAACAATAATAGGTACATAGAGTACAAATATTACATAAATTTAACCAATTTTATTGAATGTGTGGTATCACCACAAATTCATTATTTCATTGTTTTAAGTGATGTGGTACCTTCTCACATTTCAGTTAATCAAAGTGCTTGAAGAAGGTTGGGTCAGGTATCTCAGTGGACTAAAGAGCCTGCCTAGGTAGGTGCAGGAACCAGGTTCGATCCCCAGTGCACTGTGTTGGCCTTAGCACCAGAGCACACTGATATGGTGACTGAAACTGGGTGTGGTCGTGCATGCCTGCAATCCCAACACTTGGGAAGCTGCAAATAGGAAGATCACTATGAGTCCAGTCTATATAGTGAGACTCTGTAGATTCTGTACTAAACACATTTTTTAAAAAAGTGCTAGAATCCAGCAACTACACAAAGGCTCTACAGATACCAAGGGACAAGGGCTTTACTGAGTCCATGTTTGAGCTGGAAAATTATAGAATGAGTTTTCAGAACTCATTGGCTTGTTTGAAAACACAGAAATTTACCAAAAATTTGTATCATGTAAAAATGACACAGCAGCCATTTAAGAACTTTGGCAACTCTGCATGGGCTGTGAGACTCTGGTAAGCTCTGACTTAGCCCCCAGTGCACAGGTGTAGACCTTCTGCTGGTGCAGGTCAAAACCTTTAAGAACTTACAAGGACTTTGAATGGCCTGTGGGATGTAGCAGAGCTGCGACCAGCAGGCCTAGTTAGAGCAGGCATGAAGCTTTCCTGAGCTATGTAAGAACTTTGGTCAACTCTATGCAGCCTCCAGGACTCTGTCTAGGTGATCACTGGGAGCTTCAAGAATGCCAAAACCCAAAACAGAAAGGCAATCTCAGCCCTCTAGCCTAAGCAGAACCACCAGGAGACAAAGACATGCAAGAACTTGGAAATAGCTGGGTATTTAGCTCAGTGGCAGAAGAGCCTGCCTGCAGGCCAAAGGTCCTGAGTTGAATTCTAGAAAAAGGAAATAAGGAAAAACAGACATACAAGAACTTGGAAATCACACACCTAAAATCTCTGAAATCTTGGGCCAGATTCAAATAGATGCCCAACAAATTGAGAACTACATAGAAACCTGGAAAAGCCACTTGAATGAACCTGATGATAGACTTTCAGACCTTGAAGACTGTTGCAGCTAGTGAATGATGTAAAAGATCTCTTAAAACTAACAAGGAACCAGGAAATAATAATTCAACAGCTACAAGATGATTAGAAGAAAAATAATATAATAATAATAAGTGTCAATGAAGCAATGGGAGACACAAATGACAAAAAAGACTATTTTCAAATTACTGGCAGAAAAGTTTACAAACATGAAAAAAGAACCTGACATACAAAGCAGTTCAAATTATCCCATGCATACTATCTGATGACAATGTAATTAAACTGGAAATTATTGACAAAAGAAACTACAAGACAACATAAACACACGGAAATTAAATAACCTCCCAAACAATCTGTGGATTCAAATAAAATCAAAGAAATAACTGAAAATTTTACAATCAAACAATAATGCAGCTACAACTTACCAAAACCTGTGGAACACAATGAAAGCTCTCTTAGGAAAATTTATAGCAGCAAATTCACACATTATAAAAACAGAACAAGCCAAAATAAATGACTTTATTCTGCACATCAAGCTGCTAGAAAAAGAAGAGCAAGGCAAGCTCAAAGCTCAAAGAAAGCAGGAAATTGCAAAGATTAGAGCAGAAATCAATTCAATGGAAACAGTGAAATCAATACAAAGCATAAATGAATCAGACACTTGGTTCTTTGAAAGAAAAAATAAAATTGATAAACCCCTAGCCAACTTAATCAAAAAAACAAAGAAGGATAGATAGGAAAAAAAATTTAAGCATTAAAAAATGAAAAGGATGAAATCACTACACACCCTAGAGAAATTCAGAAGATCATCAATACCTACTTCCAAAATCTTTAGTATCACAGGATGGAAAACAGAGAGCAAATGGGCAGTTCCCTAGATAAATAAGAAATATCAAAACAAAGTCAGGAAGATGAACAAATTTTGAATAACCCAATAATGAGAAATGAAAGGGAAATTTAATAGAAAACATACTAACAAAGAAAAGCACATGTCTTGATAGATTTCCAGAAGAACTGTACAAGAAATTTAGAGAATATTTAATCCCAACTTTTCTCAAACTCTTCAATTAAACTGAAAGGGAATCATTTCTCCCAAACTCATTCTAGTAGGCAAGTATTACTCTGATTCCAGAACCAGAGAAAGATCCAACTGAAGAAAGAGAACTATAGGCCAATCTTCTAATGAATACAGATTTTAAAAATACTCAGTAAAATTCTAGCAAACACAATTCAGCAAATCATCAAGAAAATTATACATCATGATCAAGTGGGATTCATTCCAGTAATGCAGGGATGGCTTAACATAAACATAAATGTAATACACCACATCAATAGAACTAAGAACAAAAACCACATGAGCATTTCAATAGATGCAGAAAAAGCTTTTGACAAAATCTAACACTGATTCAAGATAAAACTAAACCCTACAGAGAAATGGAAGAGATAGTCTATATCTTAACCTGATAAAAGCCATCTATGAGAAACCAATAGCCCACATGATATTAAATGGGGAAAAATTGAAAATCTTCAGTTTAAAATCAGTAACAAGACAAGGATGTCCACTGTCTCCACTCCTACTCAATATAGTTCTAGAACATTAGCCGGAGCAATTATACAAGAGAGAGAAATAAAAGGAATAAGGATCAGGAAAAAAAGTGAAATTATCACTATTCACAAATAACATGATATTCTACGTAGAGGACCCCAAAAATTTCATAGATTTAATCACCAAATTCAGAAACTCATCAGAATACAAGTCAACACCCAAAATTCAGGAGCACTTTTACATACAAACAATGAGCATATTGATAGAGAAATTAGGGAAACCACCTTTCACAATAACATCAAAGAGAGAGAGAGAGAGAGAGAGAGAGAGAGAGAGAGAGAGAGAGAAATATTTAGGACTCAATCTCACAAAAGGATATAAAAGATTTATACAGTGGAAGTTATGGTTCTCTAAGAAGAGGCTGAAGATGATTTGAGAAAATTTAAATGTATTCCATGGTCCTTTATAGGAAGAACCAACAATGTGAAAATGGCCATACTCTCAAAATTGTTATACATATTCAATACAATCCTGATTAAGTCTCCATTAGTATACTTCACAGAGCTAGAGAAAACTTTTTTCAAATTCACTTGGAACCAGAACAGAGCGGAATGACAAAATAATCCTGGGAAACAAAAGAAAAGCAGGAGATATCACAATCCTTGACCTAAAATTATATTATAAAGCTACTGTGATAAAATCAGCATGGTACTGGCATAGAGAGAGACTTAAAGATCAGTAGAACAGATAAGACCGTGGAGACACAACTGGAGACACACTTAGCTACCTTATCTTTCATAAAGGGGTCAAACATATTCATTGGAAAAAGATAGCCTCTTTAAAAAATGGTGCTGGAAAAATTGGCTTTCCATATGCTGAAAGTGGAAACTAGTGCGATGCCTACCACCATACACAAAGGTACAGTCAGAATGGTCCAAAGATTTAAATATTAAGATAGAAACACTAAATCTTCTAAAGGAAAATGTAGGTAGAAATTTTCAAGACATAGAGATAGAGGGTTCACAAACAAAACCAAAGTGGATGCAAAATATAGCAAAGAATTAATAACTGGGATCTCATCTTTTTGAAAAGTTTCTGCACTACAAAGCAAATCTCCAACAGAATAAAAAGAAAATCCACAAACTAGGAAAAAAATATGGCTGACTGTCCCTCCAAAACAGGCCTTCTGGCTAGACCATATAAATAACTTTTAAAAAATCAGCTCCCCCCATCAAATTCAAAGACCCAATCCAAAAATGGGCATCTGAGATGAATATACACTTCTCAGAGGAAGAAATACAGATGGCAAATAAATAGATGAAAAAAATATTCGACATCTTTGGTCATTCAAGAAGTGCAAATTAAAACAACACTGAGATTCCATCTCACCACACAAAGAATTACTAATATCAAGAAGTTCGCTAATAACAAGTGCTGTAGGGGCTGTGGAGAAAAAGCAATCTTTCTGCACTGATGGGTGTGGAGTGCAGACTGGTGCAACCACTCTGAAAATCAGTGTGGAGATTCTCTCAAAACCTAGGATTATAGAGCCCATTCAAGACAGCTATTCCCTTCCTGGGTATCTTTGCAGAAGAACTGAAAACCTCATGCCACAAATTTATATGTGCACCCATGTTTATAGCAGCACAACTGTTCATAACTAAGTCCTGGAAACAACCCAGATGCCCATAAACTGAACAATGTATAAAGAAGATGAAATGATTTTTTTCACACTGGAGTATTATTCAGTAAATTTGAGTTGTTTGTCAGTAAGTGGTGCAACTAGAAAATATACTCTTAAGTAAAATAAATGAGACCCACACATATAAACATTGTACTGTCTCCGTAGTGTAAGAGCCTGAAAGAGAAAAATGGAATCTGAAGAGTACAATAGATACTGAGGAGAGAGAGTAAATTTATTCAGGAGGAAAGAGCTACTGAATTGAGGTTATGAGAGGGAGTAGGGGAAAGAAGTTTATGTAAGTATGTAAGCAGGATGGTTTGGACAACTGTACTGTGCATTTCTGCTGGTCTATGGAAAAAAGTAGTTGATGCTTTCATTTATTTTTTCTCCTTTTAAAATTTGTTTTCACTTTTTTCTTCTTAATTTTTTATATATGTCTTTCATTTTTTCTTCTTCCAATTTTACATGCATAAGTCTGGTGATACAAATAACTGATTGGAAGACAACACTATGTATTATAACAAATACTATAAAATTTATATTACTTTCTTAAGTGAAAAATCTATCACTTGCAATTTTTGTAGATTTAATTCTAATATGTACTCTTTAAAACATTCAAAAATTAGAAAAATAAAAAACATTATATATATAGATAGATGTATATATATATTAGAATACTATTCTAACATACAGGACAATCTTGAGACATTTTTAGGTATATGAATGGACCTTAACACTTTACCTTAATGTGAAATAAATTGGTCATAAGTTTAAATATCACATTGTTTCTCTTGAGTGAGAATTTTTTATGAGCACAATAGATGTATTAGGGGGGAGAAAACTCCTGTCCAAGACAGGAACAGGAAGGTGAAGCAGAGCAGATTGTCCCTGGGAATCAGCTATACCATTTATTTATTTATTTATTTATTTATTTATTTATTTATAGCTCAGCCTGAGCTGGGGTTGGCGCTGACATAGCATGTGGTTCCAGGGATCGAACCACATTCCTGGACTTGCCTAAGATTGCCTAAACAGGCACTTTAGACCACTGAGCTATCTCACCAGCTTCTTGAGTGAGAAATTAAAAGTGTAAATAAGTACCAAAATGAGTGATACATATTCAGAAGTGGGAAAAAATGTTAAAATTAGAAGAGGAACAAGAGATAAAGAATGGGAATGAGAGGAAGAGAAAAACAAACAAAGCAACCAATTTGACATAACAAGGCTTCAAAATGAACAATCCCTGAACTTACTAGATAGATAGATTGATATATAGATAGATAGATAGATAGATAGATAGATAGATTGACTGATTTGCACTTATTATCTATCTATCTATCTATTTACCTATCTAACTATCTATCAACAAATTATCTACTCAACTATCTCATCTTCTTCCTGTCTCATCTATCCCATTCTATTGATCGTCCCTAAAAATTATTAGTGTATAAATTCACGTTCTGGAAATTGTAAAGGATATAGATTTTATTCTGCTGTTTTTCTTTTTTTTTATATTAGCTGTATTTGAGAGTGACCTAAATGTCCACTAAAATAATTTTAGAGTGGGTACAGGGAGATAGGTCCATGGCCTAAAAGCCTGCCTGGTAACTGCAAAGATCCAAGTTTGAACTCCAGTTCAGCATGCTATACCAGTCATGAGCCAACCTGACTGCTGAAACCAGGCAAGATGGCCCATGCCATGCCCATAATCCCAGTGCTCTGAGGGCTGAAATGGGTAGATCACTAGGAGTCTGAGCTGTGTAGTCAGACCTTATACCAAATACATACATAAATACACAAATAAAAATTAAAAATATATTCAGAGAATGATCAAAGCTGGAATGTGTGGAAGGAATACAGCAGCAGCCTCTTACCTGTCTAAAAAGTATACATGCAAGATCTTGAAAGGATGCCTGAAACCATATATAGTACTTTAGCCCATACATGTAGTCTTGTGCTATATATACATACCTAAGATCAAAGTTTAATTTATAAATTTGACATAGTAAAAAACATACCAGAAATAAAATATAAAGATAAATTTCAAAGTCACATTAAAAAATATTTTTAGTTTTGGTAGGGCACACAGTGAGGTTTTCGATAATGAAGAGGTTCTTTCAGTTGAAGAGTTACACATCAACACTGCATGTGTAGTGAAAGTCTAGGTGCAGTGTTCATTTCTAAATTGCTCCATGAAAACAACAAAGGACATTAGAAACAAAAATGAAGTAGGTTGATAGCTGTTCATCCTGAGTGAAGGGCATAAGAGGGATTTTATAATCTTACATTTTGTAAACTTGCAAGTGCCCCTAATAAGACTTTTAAGTATTGGGACATTTTAGATCTTCCTGGGCTTCGGAGCTTTTCTGTCCCCCTGCCAACCATCTTGCCACAGACACCTCCCCATGATGTCCCTCATGCTTGCACAGGACAAGTGCCTCGAGCTCGTTCCCTGGAGGCGCAGTCCCTCCTCGATCAGCAAGCAGGAGTCCACTCTGCCTAATTGCAGGGCAGTGGTACACAACCAGGATCCCCCACAACTGAGTCACTAACTCACTCCTGGAAGAGTGCCAGGGTTATTTCCAGGTTCAGGTTATTACTGTCATAGTATTACAAGTGCTGGTATTTCATTTGTTGACTAGAACCTTTACTATCAGATGAGTTGTGACTGGTGGACATAATATTTAATATATCTGAGAAACCTGAGCAGATTATAGTTTTTTAGGCACTTTCTCTAAGTCTTCACTTTCTTTTTTTATTTATTTTTCATTACTTTTAATAAGAAATAACAATGCAACAGTTTCAAAACCCATACAATGCATATTGTTGTCCTTGTAGTAATATTCAAAGCACAGGATACAGACATGATAATGTTCCATTTATTTGTTTGTTTGTTTGTTTTCTTATGGCTGGCTCAGCCTGCCTGGGGGCAGGATGGCGCAGCATGTGGTGACAGAGATTGAATTGTGGTCCCTGCCACCACCTAAGCATTCCTAAGCAGACACTTTAGACCACTGAGCCATCTTTCCAGACTCTAATTTTCTAATCATTATTGCTACAAAAAGATTTCTTTTCACTGAACTAAGAGAAAGCAGTTATATACTTAATCCAATATTCCATAATCACAGTGGGTTATTAGCAAAACTGACAATGGTTGAAGCTGTTGATTTAAATCTTTTACAGCTCAGCATACTAAACTAGCTTTATGTTTTGTGCTTCATGGTTAAATTTTTCTGCTGGGTGGTTGAGGGCAAGTTAATGCAAGACTTGAATAAGAAAACATGGAACTTTTGTATCTCCCAAGGTTGGTAAAATCCCCTCACGATTTACCTTGAAACCTGTACAGTGCTTTGTAGAATTATTGTCAGTGTCAGCCATCTGGACAAGTCACGGCCATTGCTTGACCAGTTTGCTCTCTATGAAAGCCTGAGAGAACGTTTTCTCTCTAAGTGACTCTAGGTACATTGACGATGTATACTATACATCTTCAACCCCTTTTCTTTGGGGCCCCATGAACCCCTTGAACAGAAAATTCGAGATACCACTAAATTATAGGATGTAACAGCACAGGTTCTCTTATGTCCTGAGTCTGCACTGACCTTGAAGGGCTAGGGCCAAAATATTGGCTGTCCTTGTAGCCCTTCTTTTTCTCTAATTTTTTGGTCTATAATCTTACATTCTAAAGACCATCTTTTCCAAATTTTATGAGCTTGTTTCTTAGCTTTACTTAGTTTTGTGGGTGCTTTTTTGTTTTTGGACTTCTCCCTCATTCTTCCTCTCCTCCACTTCTCTCTCTCCTCCTTTGTCTCTGTGTCACATTTCACCTGATCCTCTCCTCTGGAAGATAAAGATATCTTTTGTAGTTTTATATTTGTTTAGGGTTTATGTTTGACAGTACTGTCTGCCAGCCGTAAGTATCTGTTAATTACTCTTCAAAGACTTTAATGCAGGGTTAGAACATTTGCTGTTATTTAAGGGTAACTTTCAGAGAAGCTGAACATAACTGGCCATATTCAGTGCACAAAGTGTTCTAAGAAGTATAGTTTTTTCTTTTCTTCCTACATTACTTTCTTAGCATCTTATCCAATAGGATATGAAAATTTTATTATGTAGGTAGACACTCAACTCAGTAGAAAATTATAGGACATACCTACAATGATCCAGAAGCCCTATTTACACGGATCTAGTACAGAAAACTTTGGAAGAAAATGTGAAGGAAGGAAGAAAGAAAGAAAGAAAGAAAGGAAGGGGCTGGGGAGATAGCTCCAAGGCACAAGCACCTTCTGGGCAAGTGCGAGATTTTGAGTTTGAACCCCGGTCCTGCAAAAGAAAAGAAAAAAGAAAGAAAGAAAGAAAGATAGATACATAGATAGATAGATAGATAGATAGATAGATAGATAGATAGATAGACAGATGATAGAAAACCAATGAAGTTTTTCTGCACATCATCATTTACACTAATGAAGGAAAGGCGTCCGCCGTAGAATACAGCAATCCACACCAGGACAATAGAGTGATAGGGTGAAGCTCAGTGTTGAAGAGCATGGAAACATTATTGTGCATAAATCGTGGCACAAATATGTGACTATTATGAAACAGTAAAGGAGAAGTATAGGCATAATATGAAAATATTTACCAAGCAATGTGGTGGCTTTGTACTTTTATTTGGAAAAGACAATAGTTACAAAAAAAAAACAGAAAACAAAAACAGGTTACATATGGGGGAGAGAAGTGATGAGGGGGTAGGTAAGAATACAAGTAAGGCTAGCTTGAATGTGGTTTGTTTTCCTGGTCTTATCTTGGAGTCATGTATACATTTTATGTAATCATGAATTTATCATTCCTTCTGTATAGTTTCAGGCGACATTACAGATGTTAACTAAGTTGACACTAGTCTTTCACAGCTGAAGAGGAGTTCTTTACGTGGGCCTGGGTAGGTTTTCCTCCAAAAACAGCAGCACTGGCACCAACACACAGCGGGGCGGTGTAACTGTGTCACAGTCTGATCTGTAGGAACGCGCATCTTGCATCTCCTCCGGCAGGGAGTTTCCTGGCATCCTCGTCTGAGATGAGAAGTTCGGCTCTGTTTCAATCCCTGCGTGAGGCAGTCTGTGAATTTTTATTTTAATTTCCTTTAAGCCATAAATTTCTAGAACACAGATTATTCTCCAAATGTGAAGGTGACTATTTAAAAACAAATATTAGCTGACAGGACCCATTATGGCTTAAAGTTGAGGTGAAGAAGACCAAAAGATTCCATGGAAATTTCCTTTGTTCTCTGAAATATTGGTAGAGTTCAAGCAAAGGAACTTCTATCAGCTGCTTATGAAATGACCTGAGGCGTCAGCTGCCAGCTCTACATCAGCACTAGAGGTACTACCTAGGGCAGCCATGACATCCTCTAAGTAGAAAAAAATGTGAACATGAAAGGAAAATAAAAGCACAGCTGCATCTCAATGCTGAGGTGTGTTTCCATTTTAAAAAACTGCAAAAAGTAAGCCTAGTGTTACAGTTGAAACTCTAACAGTAGGAGGCTGGGTAAAGCTCTGTGGTCTCCAGCAGAAAGGACCATGGTAGATGTACCAGGCCTCTCCAGACGAGCTCCAGAATGAGTTGGGACAGGTGTCTAATGTAGCTGCAGAGCAGATGGATCAGTATTTTCATATTTGAGGAAAATAGCCAGACTATAGTTCTGGCAGCTAATTTGTTGCCTAAGGTGCAATTCGAAATGCCTTTGTGATGCTCTCATTAAAGATAATGATAGTATTCAGACAGCAAGTAGTTTTATTTAGACATCGCCTTTTCAAGTACCAAGTTCAGAGATGTAGTTTTTCTGCTCCACCATTTATATTCCTATTGCAAAACTATAGAAACAGACGCGAAACTTGGTGCATTTTTTAAGGCCTTACAATGTTTCAATCTTATCTATTTTCTTGCTCCCCATGTCCTCATCAATACCATATTTACCACAAGATTACAATTAGTTACAGGTCTACGTACACAGCCTACAGACATAAATAAGATCAAATTAATTCTAGTAATTAAGTAAATGCTTGGGAAGCATTTTGCAGTTAGCAGTCATTCATTTAATTAAGTTTATCAAATCCCTTGTGCAGTAGCTTTGCAGGACTTTGCCCTGGCCTTATTTGAGTGAGGAAAAAAATATGTTAAAATTAATGGGATTTCTGAAATTAGTTCAAAAAAATGTGTCAGGGGATTAAATTAGAAAATAGATCTTTTGATGTCCCAGGTTGCTCCTAGTTGGTACAGGCTGAAAATAGAGGAAGGTTCTGTAACATTTTTCCCTAACGAAAGGAGGTTAGTGGAAATGGAGCTAGATTAGTGGCTGCTAGGTATTAAAGCTGGAAAATGGTAGAGACGCAGGTAGGGCTAGGGGCTGTACCTGAGGGTGGCAGTAATTAACTACACAACAAGCCAGCCAGAGGCCATTGGACCCAGGGGAAAAACAAAGGACTATTCTTTTCCCCACTTTCACCCCCCACCCTGAAACTTCATTTCACGTTCATCTTCGAAATCGTAACATGTGTGGCAAAGGTTACTTAAGTACACAGAGAAGCTGTTTCCTATTCTTCTGGCACATTATGTCACAGTGAATGCTGTCTTGTGAACTATTCTGTAAATCTTTCATGTTAGACTGAAAGCATAAACCTGTAAGCCTACTCAGGATAAAAGTTTTTAAATAACACACACCCAACATACACCTGTCATGGTCGCGGCAGCAAAGCTGTAGGTGAGGCGAGGCCCGGGCTGGCCTGCACCTCCGTAGTCAAACAGTTTCAAAGGCAGTGAGCTGGGAACGGGGGCCCTTGGAGCCACAGCAACTGTTGTCACTCTGACTTTGTGTTAAAGCCGCGCATTCTGTGGGCCACAATTTTACCTGCTGGATCAGAATCTGCCGGGAGAGGACTCCGGAATATGTTTTACACCCCCCAGATCATTTGTTTCTTGTGTAAAAATTTATTCTAAAATAAATCAAAGAGAAAAACCTGTAAAATCACACTTTCCGAATGGTGGCTGATAACAGGACACCTTTGCTTTCATGCTCTACATGTTGAAGGCGTCCGGTAAAAGTGATGCTTTCAGCTCTACTCAGAATGCTACTCATGCAGTGTTTGCCCTCCTTGTTTTATATCACGATCTTCGTCTCCCTGTTACGGAGCTGCCATCCCATAGCTGTACGAAGAGCAGCTGCCCCCATTCACTGTTGAATCGCCCTGCTCCTGGCTAACCATTTGCCACCTGCTGTGCTCTGAAAACGACCTCTTGAGGCTTATAGGCCTGTGTGCAAGCCCCAGTGGCAATGCATGGACATGAAGCAGTGGAGATGTCCCAAGGCCAGAGCAGAATTAGACAGGCAGGACAATGGAGGGGGCCCCAGAGAAGATACTTTCGTACTGTCTTCTTAGCTGAAGGTCATTAAGAAATAGATGCAGAAAAAATGTGCTAGCTCCACCTGTCAGAGGCCAGGACAGACATTCATAAGGGGAAAGCTCCTCAGTTCTCTATCAGGAGGGACAGAATTTATCACCAAGGACAGCTCTCATGACCGGGCCTCTGAGAAGCCCACAGATGTCCCTCCCCCACTGTTTCATTTCATGTGTCAACACTTTCACAGCTTAATACCTCTAGAAACCTAAATTGAACCTCTTTATTACATTATTACTATTATTATTATTTTTGCCAGCTCAGCTTGCCCTGGGGGTGGAGCTGGCACAGCATGTGCTTCTGGGGATCCAACCGTGGTCCCTGAGGCTGCCTAAGCTTGCCTAAGCAGACGCCTTAGACCACTGAGCCATCTTGCCAGCCTGAACCTCTTACCTTGTTATTTCTCTAAAACATTTTCCCTTCGTTAAAGATCTCTAGAGATCAGAAGGCTAAGGCAATGTTCTGAGTCATCTCTCACTCAGTTTCTTTTACTCCATATGATACACACAGCAGGTGTGCTTTCTTTTCTTTTTCTTTCTTTATATATTTGGTACAGGAGCTCACTACATAGTTCAATCTCAGCGATCCTCCTATTTTCAGCCTCCCCAAGGCAGGGATTATAGGCATGCGCTGCCATGCTCAGATTTGGAGGCTAGCTCAGCAAGTCCACGGTGGGGCCAGTGCGCCATTTAGTCTGCGGATCAAACCCTGGTCCCTGAGATTACCTATGCAGGTACTTCATCTACTCAGCGATGTCACTGGCCCCGCACAGCAGGTGTTAATACATCTGTTTATTTTTTCTCCTGCTAACCTATTGCTCTGTGGCAGAGTGTGGGTGAGCTGTGAACTTACAGGATCCAGCAGGTGCGCTCATTCGGTGGAGAGGCCTTGCTCTAAGTCACCACAGCTGGTGTGCAATGCGTCCGTGACTCTGCTGTGGATTGTCTGATTCCAGACTCCTCGCTCTATCCTCCAAGCATGGAGCACAAAAGCCAGAAATAGTTATATTGTGATCATACAGTACCACATTTGGTTCAACTAGACGGAGTATTAGGAAAAACCCTAGTGAATGTTCTTTGAAGCTATCCTGGAAAATAACTATGCAACCTGTTCTGCTGTGGAATTGTCTACATTTTACCATGAAGAGTCCATTTTCTTTTGTGCAGAGGCCATGAATTAATATTTTAGCATTTGTGAATCACAAAGAATTTGTCTTCCTGTATGAGTTGGTAATTGTCTATTTTTTACACTTTACAAAATGCATACTTTAAAATAAAAATCTGTGCTTTTTGGACATGCAATCCGTATGACATTTAATACAAGAAAATTAACCAAGTTCCTCTGAGCCTCGTCTTGGGGAAGATCACCCTTGTTACTCAGACTGCCTCACATTGTCGCAACATCTCATGCCCATGTTGAGGCTTCCATAAAAGCTTTGTCCCCACTATTGTCACAAATTCACCTCAATGGTAAATAGATGCAACTAGAGACCATACTCGTGAGTGAAATAAATCAGACACACATGATGTAGACATGACATGGTCTCGCTGGTGTGAGAACCTGAAAGACTAAATAAAATCTGAACAGTAGCCAGGCAGGGTGGTGCATGCCTGTAATCCCAGCACTTGGGAGGCTGAGGCAGGAAGATCGGTGTGAGTTTGAGAACAGCCTGGGCTACAAAAGGAGCTCAAGGCCAGCCTGAACGTCATAGCAAGACCTTGTCTGAAAAAGACAAACAAACAAACAAACAAACTATCTGAACAGTAAAACAGAGACTTATAGAGGGATAGAATCTGTTCAGAGGGAAAGAACAACTAGGATGAAGAAAAAGACAGAAGAAAGAAGGAAGGGCAAAGGCATATTTATGCATATGCATGCAGTAGCTTGAATAATTGTACTGATTTCTTTATCTGTTAAAAAGATCTGTTAGTACTTAAGTTTTTCCCTTTTTTACCTTTATATGACTTTTTTGACCAATCTTGCTCCTCATGCCTGGTAAACCAAACAACTACGTTGAAGATAAAAAAAAAAAAAATGCAATATGACAGCCATTGTTGAATTACTAGTATTGTGTTTAGCAAAGTTCTGTATCATTTCTATTTTTTGACTATTATTCATTTTAAAAAATAAAAAGCTCTAGCATTACAAATAAAAAATAAATCCATCTCATTTTCACAGGATTAAAATAATATTGTCAGCAATGATCATGACTGCCTTGTAGGGAAGTATGGTAGTTGTTTATGGGGTAGAGGTGACTTTATCATAAAGCTAATGCAAGTAGAGCGTCACGACAGCCCTAGACGCTGTAAGCCATGCCAGAGCTGTGCATTTGTGTGGCTGCATATGTTTGGAAATCTTATGTTTCTATGGAAGCTAAACTGGCCAAGTAGACCTTCAGGACAGCTCTGCGGGGGTGTATTCGCTGGGTTTGGTAGGACAGACTACTGTAAGCTGGTGAAGGGCAAGTTCCAGGGCTACTGTCTCTGTTCTGGACACAGAAATGTGAAAATCACAGAAGAGAAGATAGGATCCTACAGACTGGACTTTGTGTCACAAGGACAAGTGCGTCCACCCACAAGCCCACCAACGAGCCCAAGAAGACAGGTGGAAGCCTGAACATACTTCTGTTGTAGAGTAGCTGAGTGCAATCCTGCCAAAGTTAAGGCTCTTTATCTCCTCACTGATGCAGACCTGGCCCAGGAACTACAGAAGCTGAAGTAGGATTAGAGGGTAGTGGCGTGCTTTGGGGATTGCCCATTGGCCTTCACTAGAGGCAAGCCACCTGTCTTGCAGCAGTGAGGGTGAGCTGTGCATTCTACCTTGAGAAATTCCAGCCAGTATCTGTGTTCCTGTCCCCACAACTAGAAACACAGTGGGAAGAAAACTGCAGCTTTAGCTACACTGCACTCCATCCTTACTAGTATTGCAAAATTAGTATCTCCAGAAACCAGGCAAAAGGAGATCGCCATCTAGGGTAACTCATGGTTGGTCTCAATCAGCACCTTCTCCTGCTGCTGCCAGTTCGAATTCACACAGCTTCATAGACATCTAGCTCCCTTTGGGGTGTCCAGCACCAACGGGGCATTTTTGTAGTTTGTAGCAGGGAAGGGAGATGTGAAACACGGAGTCAAAAGTTAGTTTGAGACTATTCTCCAGACCTTATTTCTGCTTTACAAAAATGGACCAACCTCCAAATCTCTACCATAGCCATGAGATATTCCACAGCATCACCTAAATGAGCCGTGAAGCTGAAAGAAAAGAGTACTTTCCAAAACTGTGAATGAGAGTTAGGAAAAAATGGCTGGATCAAAATTAGTAGGAGGAACATACTTATTCTATGTAAATCTATTTAGTCCAAAATTCATGACATAAAGAGGGAATCAAAGCATTCAAGAGATACGAGGTTGTCTGGTAATTTCAGCAACCACACTGAAGACAATTTGTTATCCATCAGCCACCACTGAATACCTATCGTCTTGTTTCCTTTTGAAACTGTCTTACTTATTATTTTTCTAGTCTCTTTAAAATAAACATGAAGTAAGGTATAAGGACACTGAAACTTTAAAAAAATGGTAACAGAAAAAGCTATTAAATTTTGAATAAAAAAAAGAATATTTTGTATATTTAAAGTTTAGAAATCTATGAGTTTGTCTATTTTTTAAAACATATTAATCATTTTTAATGACTTATAACTAAAGTCCTAGCTTCACAGAAGGCTGACGGAGGAAGACCAGTAGATTTTAGGAGTTTGAGGTCAACTTAAACAACATACGAGAGCCCAAACCCCACCGCTGGGAGCTGAGCCCGCGCACCCGCCGCGGGTAAGCCCCTGCGCCCCTCTGCCCCGCCTCTGCGTTACCGCGACTAACTTTCTGTTCCAGCCCAGCACAAACCCCACCGCTGGGAGCTGAGCCTGCGGGCCGGCTGGGTCAGGATCCTTGGCCTGACTTCCCTTTCCCCGCCCCGCACCCCCCCCCTTTTTTTTTTGAACCCCTCCAGCTAAAGCTCCAGCACCGAACCCATCAAATAGCCCTTTTGGCAACCGTTCCGGTCCACAAGCCTACCAGGACTACTCAATCCCAAAGCTCCACCT
>PVJA010009857.1:0-29902 GCA_004027025.1 Myocastor coypus
AGGAGAAGAAGGAGAAGAAGGAGAAGAAGGAGAAGAAGGAGAAGAAGGAGAAGAAGGAGAAGAAGCAGCAGCAGCAGCCAGGGCCATCACAGGGGACCTCACCCCTCCGCCAGTTGCTTTCATTAAGTCTGCCAGTAGGGGACAGTAGAGGGACGTGACAAGCCTGGAGAGGCCTGTTTATTTGTTCTGATTCCTCAGTACTGGGAATCAAAGCCAGGGCCTCTGTGGACCATGTTAGTCACTGTTCTCTGGGAGCTTGTAACATAATAAGATGACAGAAGCATGCAGGTAATTTCAATACAGTGCTGCACAAGCAAATGTAAGAAGCTAGAAGCTTGTACTCTTTGCCCTCCATTCCCCTCAAGGTCACCTTGACAATATTTCTTCATCGAAGCAGTTCTGTTCGCTTTGGTAGCCAAAAGTGGCTCCAGTTTTCCTTGCAGTGCCAGAGTTGGCTTCAGTAGGCTTTGTTGAGAACGTAGCATCCAGCAGTGAGGGCTCTCACCCTATGCACAGGCCTAGATCCCAGCTCTGGAAGTCCCTGAGCCAAGCCTCACAGTGTTCCTAATTCCAGGATCCCCAGAAACCACCATAGCAAGCAAAATAAGCCGGACTCTGAAAGACAAGAATTTCAAGTTTCCCCTCATATGTGGAATCTATAAGGGAACCAAAGATAACATGAAAAAGGGAGAGAAGTTATTAGATAATAGGATGGGGGTTAAAGGGAGGTAGATAAAATTAAAATATATATGAAAATGCCACTATGAACCTAATATTCTCTGTAATTAATATGTACTAATAATCAATGGAGCTAATTCCAGGCTTATGCCTGTTTCCAGCCACAGAATGGAAGCTACTTTCTGCATTGACTTTGTCCATGACACCCGTGTGCCCCTTTCACTTTTTCAGTGAATATGTCTTCATATCGACTTACTTTCACCAAAGCAACAAGCTGTTGCTCCTGCTGTTGCTGTTCCTGTCTAGTGGATGCTGACTGCCATCCATGATTCTCATCCCAGCCTTTGGTCACTTCAAGTAACATTTGGCCGTCACAGAAGGAAAGAGTGACAGCAAGCTCAGGACATGCCTGGTATGTATGACTAGCAGTGGCTGGATGGACAGAGTCCCAAGTTAGTTAGGGACTGCTAACTTTCAGGGAAAACATGTTTTTTGGAGGATACGGAAAGCACTTGAGAGGGCTGAAGAAACACAACTGAGGAGAGCAAGCTGAAATAACCCCGAGGCACAGGGCCCATGGGCCAACATGTTCCAGAGAACGCTATAAGGCATAAATCTAGGACCTGTTGGCAGCTGTTGGAAAGATAATTTGTATGATATGCTGAACAGGATAAAACCAACACTTTGAGCCACTCTGCTTTTATTTCTTCAAAAAATATTGAGGTCTTGCTGTGTACACATAAGATGAGGTCCCTGCTGTCAAAAAAAAAAAAAAAATTCGATTCTAATAAAAGTAAGAATTTAAAAAGCGAGAGAACTGGCTAGGAAAGACATTTGTCAATGTTTCCTTTCCTTAATAAGGCACTTAGTATGAAAGCATCCCTGCCTCTTTGAAGACAGTTATTCAAATGCACTTGTGGTTTTAATGCCATTTTCGTGTGAATATAATTCCCAACACTTCGTTTCTGTATTCTTCTTGAAACCTTGTTTGATAGTGAAAATGTGCCTCTAAGTGAACTGTTAGAAAGATCTATATAAACACCATTAGGGATTCAGGCCAGAAACTACAGTCTCAGGGCACTCTTCCATATAACCCTAACCCTACCCAGCTGACCTAATCACAGTCCTAGTGTTATGGTGATTTCTATGTTATGGTTTATGTATAGGTGTCCTCCCAAAGCCTCATAACCCAATCATGGGGCAGCTTCTGGATTGATTATTGTGGGTGTGGATGCTGCACCTGCCCCAGGCAGGTATTTTGCATTACAATGTAAGGAGGGGAGAGAGGCTAGCTAGCTGCCTGAGCTGCTGCCACTTGTTTTGCTCTTTTGTCACCACCATGAAAGGGTGCTCACTGCCCTGTGCCACTCTGCCTTGGAGCCAGCTGAGTATGGACTCAAACCTCCAGCAAGTGTGAGCTAAGTAAACCTGTCCTCTCATTGTGAGCGCCAGGTCCTTGTCCCAGCAATGAGACATTCTACAGGACTGCTCTTTTGCCCCCATAGTGCTCTCCATGAAATATCACCTATAAACATAATCGCTGAATTGAGCTCTTTATTTTGTATACACAATGCCTACTGTCTGCATTTTTCAGATTTCTGTTATTATTTCATGTTCCAGCCCTGAGTGTCACCATGCTGTCCTACGTAGCTGGATTTTATTCCCCTTCAGTGCTACGTAATACACAAGAATATAAAACATCTCCATCTAATGAATGGGCTTCTCCAGTCTAGAAGAGCTGAGGACCACGATTGCTGGGTGAAGCATCCCTGACGCCCGTTCCCGTTAACCCTATGAGAAGACTCTGCTCTCCAGTCCCCGTAGTACACCGCACTTCAAACTTTTCACCTAACCTACGCCAGTCTGGTGGCGTCCAGTGTGGGTTTACGTTCCCTCTTCTGGTTATTAACGAAATGCACTTCTCCAAGAAACGACAAATACCTGCTGGCTCCCTTTTCCACTCTCCTGTCTCCTCCCCACCGGTTTCGAACCTCCTCTCTGCACCCTGCTGGTCTCCTTTCCGGGTCTGTGCACCTGTCCCTGCCATTTCCTCTTCCAGCCTAACCGCTTTCCTGCTCCTGCCGAGCTAGAGGTGTCCCCCCGGCAAGTTTCTTTCCGAACTCCCGCAGCCCGCCACCCGCCGCCCCGACCGCTCCCCGCCCGGCCCCTTCCCGGCCTCCGTCCGGGCTCCGCGTCGCCGTCGTCTCCAGGCAGCGCGGGCTTCCGGGCGGGACCCGGGCGGCAGCGCGGAGCGGCGCGAGGACCCGGGCGGCCACGGGGCAGGTGACGGGCGGCGTGGGGGGAGAGGCGGCGCGCCCGGCGGCGCGGGGTAGGGACGGGGCGGGCGGGACGCGCGAGGGCCGCGGGGCGGCTCGGGGCGGGGGCTGCGGGTGGGCGCGGGAGCGCCGGGACGCACGGAGGCGCCGAGGCCGGGCCAGGCCGGCGACCGCAGCGGCGCCCGAGGGCCCCGACCTCACCTGACCGACGGCCCCGGAGGTGGCTCAGTGCCCGCAGAGACCCTCAGAGGGGCCGAGCCCCGAGGCCCTCGGCCGCGTCCGGCCCCTTCCCCGGTGACAGCCTCTGCTTTGTCCCGCGTCCCGGCGAGTGCAAGCAGCTCGCTTTTCACCGACCTACAACGCGTCTGTCGTTTGTCCCAGGCCTCGTGGGCTGCAGCCGAGGATCCCCGCGAAGCCGGCCGTTTGTCCGTCCCTAGTTACCGCGGGGTAGGTAGGACCCTGCCTTGCTAGTTCTTTTAGATCGGTTAGCCTGGCTTGCTTAGAAATTTTAGTGGCACAATGGTTTTTTTCACTACGTGTTATTAGAGATCCACGTACATTAATTTTAAGATTCAGACTGTCATCTTTTCCGTCTTAGATCACGCACTTCTACTGTAAGATCAGGCCTCGCAAAACTGCTTTTGTGGAAATGGCTCCCACATTCCATTATTTTGTTAACAACTAAATTACCAATTTCTGTGGCCATTGTTTTTTATATGGTGAAGTAGCAATTCTAAATTG
Source organism: Myocastor coypus (assembly GCA_004027025.1). Lineage (NCBI taxonomy): Eukaryota > Metazoa > Chordata > Mammalia > Rodentia > Myocastoridae > Myocastor > Myocastor coypus. Next base: position 3,696 of record PVJA010009857.1, read on the forward strand.
AGCTACAATGTTGTGTTTTTTTGTTGTTTTGTTTTTTGTTTGTTTGTTTGTTTTTTGGTGTTGGGAATTGAACCCAGCACTCAGGAATGCCTGACCACTGGACCACATGCCTGCTCCAGGGTGATCATTTTAAGCTTGTTCTTGATCTCCAATACAGTGACCTTAACTTTTATACTAAAACTCGGGTTTGTACAAATTAAATGTTAGTATTTGCTGGACTGCCTGCTTTTCAGAAATCCTCTAAAGAACTAGTTGATCTGCTATTAAAGTAGCATGGCAGAATATAATAGATACTTTTAAAATAACAAACCCGTCAGTAAAAGTAGTCAATGATACGTTATTCTGCCAACAGGGGGACTTGGGAGTTAAATAGAAAACGATTTTACATGCATTTCAAAATGAACCATACCTTTTGTCTACTGTTTGCTTAGGTGCTTTCCTCCAAGGAGTTGGCAAGTGTTTTTGGAAACCTTAGCAACAAGGGCAACCTATGTGAGCCTAAGAGTAGGAATAAGGTTATGTGGTTAATTAAAATTAGAGCTTATCAAAGGGATATAAGCAAGGCAGTAAGGTAAATTCTGCAGTGCTTTCTCGTGGTAAAAGTTTCTGTGATGTGGCTTGCAGAAAGAAAAGAAAATGGGCAAAAAGAAAAGGCAGTGAGATAGAAGATAAAGCCTCACAGAAATCCTGGAGATGTAAGGAAGGACAAGCTAAAACTTGATCTCCTTTCTGTCTCCTGTGAACTCTTTCAATAATCCGCCTTGTGGGTCACTGTCTCAGCCCTTTGGAACAGTGAGGAGTCGCTGAGACTCCTGCTCCTAGGCGAGTGGGACTCCAGCTCTCTCCTACCTGTGATTCAGGCCATCTGCTACCTGCCAAGTTTCCCCAGTACAGCATCCCTGCCAGGTAGGTAAACTGCCAGCCTCCCCTTTGAACTGCTCAGTGGCCTGCTCTTTTGTTGTTGCTTTTGTTCTTTAATGCTAAGCTGAGGTTGATGTCTGTATAATGTACACCTAAGATATAAATTCTTCTCTAGTACCACTCTGGGTATCAAAAACTGTTTTCCAAATAATATAGTTAACCAAAATAGGTCTGGGAACAAAATAACTTTCGTGCTTACTATGGAAACTATATTCTTCTACCTTTACTTTCTAAAAGTTAGTTAGTTAGGTCTTTGCAATAAAGCCATTAAAGTACTATCCATAATTAACCATTTTACTTTGTCCCAGGTTATATTTAAGAAGCTCTTGGAAACTGGAAATAAGAATCTGACTTCAAGAAGCCATTTGATTTCCACAATAAAATTGCATTTGATGAGTTGGGCTATGTACAAGCTCTGAATCCGATGTATTTCTGTGGAATGAAGAATAATCATTTTTCTAGAAGACTTTGCTCATACACACAAAAAATGCATGCCAAAGGCTTCAAGTAATAAGTTTTTCACACTCATCGGCTTTTTTTTAATAAACATTACTATTAAGATTTCAGTAGCCATAGAGTAATGTAATTTTTTAGGTAATGCTTTTGTAAGCCACAGCTTGATATATCAACTGACTGTTCCCATCAACAAAAGTGCCCCCTGTTCATTTTTGAATTTTTAAAAATGAGCAACAGTAAACTAATCCCCAAGTTCTCCATTCAATCTCCTGTCCATCGTACCAACTTAAGTGTTCAGTCCTCAGATCTAGCTTTTAAGAAAGACATAAACCTGATTCCAAAAGACTCTTTGGAGTCAGATTCAGAAAGTCTCACTCTTAAGTCCCAGTCTGAGCTTGAGTACCAAATCCAGGACAAAGAGATGGACCCGGACAGCTTAGAGGAGGAGAGCCCTGCCCAGGAAAGCCTGAGTGAGACAGAAGAGGAAACAGGAGAAACAGCAGCTCACATGGCCCAGGAGGAAGACAGCTCTGCTCAGGACGGTGGTGGGCATCCCAGGTAAGACGTTGGCTGTGTAAGGTGATCAAGGTCAATAATTGATGGTACCGGGGCTGGAGAGATAGCTCCGTGGCACAAATGACTGCTTGGCAAGTGCAAGATTGTGAGTTCAAACCCCAGTCCCACAAAAAAAAAAAAAAAAAAAAAAAAAAAAAAAAAAAAAAAAAAAGTAATAATAATAATAATAATTGATGGTACCCTTCCAAATGACAGTTAAGGACAGGCTTTGCATGCTGTGTAATGTGTATGAGTCAGTTCCCCACTTCTGTTTTTTGATTGTAAAATGGAGTAGACATTAATGATGGCATTTGCATTTCTTCTGCTCCTTATTTCCTATCTATATTCTAAGACCCCTGGTATTACTTCACCTTCAAGAAAAATCTTAAAAAGCCTGGTATGGAAAAGCACACAGTTCAGAGTCTGATTGTCTGTTTGGTCTAAGTTTTGCTGCAGAACGTGGAGTCAGTCACTTAACTTTGTGGATCACTTTTTCTCTTTTTGTTAAATGACCTGCTTATCATATAGGATTGCTGTGAATGTCAGTAAGATATGAGTAATTGGGGATAGACTGCTACCTGGTGTGCTCCTTGGGTGATGGTAGAAGTCTTCCTCCCAGGCCTGTATGAGCCTATGCAGATCCAATCTAATAGTATTCCTGGAACTTAAATTTATGCTGTGAGCTGCCAAAAAGTAAGGGAAAATAAAAATAATCTGACAGTATCACTCCATTTTAGTGAGGGTTTACATGGTAGGGAAGGACCGGAGGAAGTTAAAAAACTGTGAAGAAAGCATTTTAGTGTGGGTAAGAAATGTATAGGGTGTGAAACAGAGTACACGGGCCCAGATGCTGGTTCTGCTGCTTTTTAGCTATACGACTGTGGCTTACACAGTCATGGGGCCATAGAGTTATCTTACAGAGTTATGAGGCTAAAATAAACTCGTAGTTTAGGAGAGTGGCTACCTCTTCCTATATTATCTGTTTTCCAAAATTAGGGGTTAAATGTATCAAGGAGTTGGAAGGCCTAGAATTTGGGCAAAGTTTTAAAGACAAGAAGATTTGGATAACAGAAAAAAACTGAGTGACATGTTTACAGGGTCTTTAGGAGGCGAACTAGACTGCAGAGGCTTTTTTCTCAATGTAGGGAAACTTGAGTAGGTACCTGAATAAAGGGGCCCTGAAAATGTGCTCTTGGTATGGAAGACAAATTCCTAGGTGCTAAACATCATCATACTACACCACATAACGCAGAGGACCTGTTGTGGGGACATGGTCACAGCAAGGACTCTTGTGGGAGCCAGCGCTGAAGTCCCGCGCTGAGTCTTGCTCTTCCTTCCTCTGTTTCTCCCTTTCAGTGAGAATGTAAAGTTAAAGGAAATTGTGTATGCCTTAGTGAATCTCCAGGTACTGTAAAAGCAAAGCACTGCTCCTGAGGTGCTGAGGCCAGAAGAGGGGTGCAGGAAGACTTCAATAAGGTAGATACCCTTAATTGGAATGGGTTGAGTCAGCCAGGAAGCGAGACATCGGTTTTAGGGGGAGAGCGGTGAAATTCAGCAGTATTTAAGGAAGTTACTCTGCAAGTGGGTACATTTTAAACTAAAGAGTAAACAAGAGAGGGACAGCAAGATGGCTCAGCTGTCTAAAATGCCTGCCTAGGAAAGTTTAGGCAAGCACAGGGACTGCGGCTCAATTCATGGCTCCACATGCTGCGCCAGCCCCACCCCCAGGGCAGGCTAAGCCAGCTATAACACAAATAAATAAATGAGGTTTAAAAAATAAATTTTAATTTTAAAAAGAATAAACAAGAGGGCTTTCTAGATGGTGGTGACTGGGGTGACCTAATACCACTTTCTAAGAGGCTCCTGGTAGAATCAAGTTCTTCTCTATGATCCTGGAGGGAAGTTGCTGCTTTCTCCATTTTACTATACAAAACCTGAGGTGATTTGAGCTGAAATACAGTAATCTGTCTCAGTCATCAGGTTCCAGGAGGCATTTGTTGTGTGTGTGTGTGTGTGTGTTGTGTGTGTATTGCTGGAAACAGAACATAGGGCCTTGTACATGTTGGGCAAGCATTATACCATAGAGTCATCCTCAGCTCTGCTGTTTTAATTATGAAAAAAATCTACAGAACAGTACAGGATAGGAGACAATATAACACTAATGTCTAGGTTTTGGTTTCAGTTTGGTGTGTGTGTTACTAAAGATTGGACCCAAAGCCTTTATATTGAGCTCATCGCCAGCCCCTTTTTATTTTTTATTTTGAAGTCGGGTCTCACTGAATTGCTAAGTTGCCCAGGTTGGGCTTGATCTTGCAGTCCTCCTGCCTTAGCTTCCTGGAGTGTTAGGCTTACAGGTGTATGCTAAATGCTTTGCTATTTTGAATTTTCAAAGTCATAAGACTTCTCAACTCTATTCCGTTATTTTCCACCTCAGAGTCAGTCATGCTTGACTTCTGTGTAAATTCCATTATGTGAACATAAATCATCACGAATATTTTGGTGGTTTTCGGTTCTGCTCATTTCACACAGAGCTTTGGGCATGTGCTCATTTGCGTCTTGAGGTCCATATGAAAGAGTTTCAGGATGTTAGTGTGTCTGGAAATGGATTGCTGCCTCAGAGGAAAGCAAACTCCTTCACCCACAGTGCCTTTGAGTTTCCAGTCCTCACAGTTACCTTTTTGACTTTTGCCACTTTGGCAAGCTATAAATCCTACCTTTTTTACAGAGTTCATCACTTTTCCCTAATGAGTTGTGAATGTGTTTCTAGCCAAAGGAGCTCTGGATAATGTCACAAAGCATCATGAGCGTGGAATATTTTTCTATATTTTTAATTGTGGATTTGTGTACTACTACACAGTATTTCACTGTGTAGCATAGATTCTGTGATGCAATTATCCAGTCACTCCAGAGTGGACCCTGATATACTCCAAATGGTTGGTATCTTAAGCAGTATTTTAATTGAAATGCATATATGAAAGAACTAACAAGTTTATGAGATGCTTAGAGTGAACCATTGCTGTGCTGAAGGCTTTCTGGTGTAATCTGATGGAGTCCATGTGACAGTGCCACAGGTGAGTGCTGTAATGTCCCGCCTGGACAGCTGCAGAGGAGGCCTCAGGGTTGTATTATCACCATTCACTGCAGCTAGCGAGCGCAGGAGCAGAAAGCTCAGGCAGTTGTTTTCCATGCTCTGAGCCATGTTTTTCTCTTGGCTCTAATGAGATTTCTAGTCTCTTAAGTTGTAAGTGGACACTTTTGTCTGTATTTTTAAGATGAAAACAAACAAAGCAGGAATCCAATGGGTGGCCTTATTTTCTCAGTTTTTTTTAGTTTTTCTTCCATTTGTACACTTCTTTTTTTTTTAAAATATTTATTTATTTATTTTTTCTTGTTTCAGAACCTTTGTTTGTTTATTCACTCATTTTTATGGCCGGCTCAGCCCACCCCAAGAGCAGGGCTGGCACAGCATGTGGTGCCGGGGATCGAACCGCGGTCCCTGAAGTTGCCCATGCTTCCCTAAGCAGGCGCTTTAGACCACTGAGCCATCCACCAGGCCCCAATTTGTACACTTCTGAGAGACCTGATTTGGTCTTTTTTTGTTACCAGAAGACGATTTACTACTTAATCAAGTAATAACAGTTATACAAATCAAAATTACATATTGATTTTTGTTCTTCTGGTTCAGAGATCCTTAAATGATACTATTTTCCTTGTCTTGGAAATGTTAAAATTTCTAAGGAAATTTCTGGAAGCCACGGGCAGGATTAGAATGGGTTATAACGCTAGCAACTGTTAGTGTGTGGTACTTATTGAATGTAGAAGGCCAAGTTCCATGCTACATGGAAGTAAAGATTGACCAATTAGTACCAAAAAGTGCTATTCAAATTTGGTTTAGTTATTGGATCCTTTCTCTGCTTCACATAAGTTTTGTAAACTTTTCCCAGGTGTATATTACTCAGACCTGTGAAATGATAAGCTATGATATGGACAAATAAATTGATCGCAGGCTCTCAGTATAAACTTCAACGAGGCTTTCATTTCTGCAAAGCAGAGATCATTCTGGGAATTGTAGTTCAAAAGCTTAGTCAATGCATTGCCTTAAATCAAGGTAAATCTTTCTTCTTGCTTTATAAGCAATACTTTTAAAAGCTGCCTGGCAGATCACTTAGCTTGACTCTCGTGTTTTGATGTTACTAGAACTGCCTCAAACAATTACTTCCTTGTGTCTCACCAAAGTCAAGCCACAGTTTGGTGTAAATGGATTAGAGACAAGCTTTTATTTGCAGAAATCAGAGTAGTATTGACCGTAGTGAATGAATCAAGAGTAAAAAGAAGATCTTCATGTGGCAATCTTTAAACCCCAGTCCCAAACAAACCTTACGACTCTTGTCTCTCATGAAAAGAAAAATCAATGTAATGCTTAGAGCATTAGAAATAACCTCTTTGGTCTTGAGCTTCTGAAGACTTTTTTTTCTTTTTTTCTTTTTTAATGAGAAAACAGAAATTCAGTACCCTGTATATCTGTTCAATAAAATCTTACTTACAGGAATGCTTGTGTCAGTACCACTCTGCTGTCATAGCCTATCACATTTAGCCTTGGAGAGCCCCTTAGATTTACATTATTTACTGATTTGGTTTTTAAAACAGTTGTAAGGATTGAACCCAAGGCTTTATGCATATAACATACACCCTCTACGGCTGAGCATGGTACAGCCTCAGGCCTAAGGTGTTGTTAGCCCCATTGTTCAGGTAAGGCTGTAAGATTTGTGTAGATGTAAGTAGTTGCTAAGCAGGAGAGCCAGACACTGAATTGAACCCTCTCCTAACCCCAAAGCTTGAGCCTGTAACTATGAGTATCTAAATGGGTAGTCATGGATTAGTCTAATAAAGGAATCCATTTTGCTACGTAGTAAAAATTAAGGAGAACAATTCCAGAATGAACTAAACTGAGGCTAAGTGACTATGTGTGTAAAATTATAGATTTTAGGCCAGGCATGGTGATGCACACCTGTAATCCCAGCACTTGGGAGTCTGAAGTAGGAGGACTGATGTGAGTTCGAGACCAGCCTGGGCTACAAAAATAAGCTCAAGGCCAGCCTGAACTGCATACTGAGACTCTGTCTGAAAAAGAAAAAAAATTACAGTTTTTTAATAAAGTAATCAAGCATTGCAGGATCAGTTGTATTTTACCCTGGGCAGTGTCAGAGTGACCCTTATTTCTCACTGTCTCCTCTGAGAAGCAGTCGTGCTTCCTTTATTTAATGAGCTTTTCAGGCATTTCTGTCTCATCACCTGAGGACAACAGTGACCATAGTAGGGCTGTAGCTTGTCTAGTAAGCCATCTTTTGGTAAAAATTCATTAGAGGCAGGGGGCCATGGTGAGGAATTATTGCAAAAATGGAGTAGTCAGCATTCACTGACAGCACCAAAGGGACTTGGAAATGCCACATACTTACTGTGGTATATACTCCAAAATTCTTTAAAAGTGTTTTGTTTCTGATTAATAATAATGAATCAGGAGTATTCATTGAGATTTCTAGGGTCAGGTGAGCAGTACTGGATAACCAAAACAGGTGCTGGTAGGAAAAGCAACTTAGGAAAGACCCAAACTCGGAGTGTTTGTCATTTCCCAATTTTCTTAGGCTACTTTGGAGGCACTTTGGAGATGTTGATGCTTAGGCTAGACTGCTGCTCCTTACAGGTGTGGTAGATATTTTAGGGGCACCAATTGGGAGAATAAAGAAGACATTTGAGGCTGCTTCTAATCTAATATTATTGAGAACATTTTGGAAGCTTTCAGGCATCAACATTCATTTATGTTCATTTCTAGCAACATTCATATTGTTCATTTCTATTGTATTATATTAGGTAAATTTTCTTTCTTTGGTTTTCTTTTTCTTTTTCTTTCTTTCTTTTTTTTTTTTTTTTTTTTTTTTTTTTTTTTTTTTTTTTTTTTTTTTTTTTTTTTTTTTTTTTTTTTTTTTTTTTTTTTTTTTTTTTTTTTTTTTTCTTTTATATTGTGGCCGGCTCAGCCTGCCCTGGGGGTGGCGCTGGCATAGCATATGGTACCAGGGATGGAACCACAGTCCCAGTGTTTGCCTGAGCTTGCCTAAGCAGGTGCTTTAGACTGCTGAGCCATCTCACCGGCCCTAGATTTTCAATTTAAGGCTATTGATTGGCCACCTTCTTCAAATGCATGATACAACATGCCACGTTCCAGTGGTTTTCACCTGCTGTTTGAGGGAATGCCACAGGTATTTTAGCCGTCTACTTCACATTTGTGGAAGTGGTCACAGCAGAGAAGTTACTTTTTGTGTTTTACTTCCTTCTGTTGTATGTTCACCCACTTACTCACAAACTGTGCGTCAGTTAAGCCCTGACTGTCCCCAGAGCAGGCACGTTGCCATCATAACAGCTGAGCAGTTGTGGAGGGAGGCAGAGTGTGCATGGGCATGAATTGTGCCCATTAAAGCAGAGTCCCCACCAGAAGCGCACAAGCTGTGGTGACTCCTGGGGTTTGCTGTCCCCAGAGATGGCCACTAGATCCTCTTTCCCTTCATATCAACTCTGCAATGCTTTATTCTGTTAAGATAGTTTGAAACCTCACAAAGTGCAACTTACATTTATGTCAACTCTTATCTTATACATTTATTAGAGGATCAAAAAGATTGCAAAAAGTTGCTAAAAATGCAGTTTAATTTATGACCTTTGGATCTTCATTTAGTTCTACTCCCTGATAGATTTCAAAATATACAAAACTTTGGTGTAATTTTTTAGCGTGCTGAATTTAAATGAGATTATTTCTCAGTGCTTGGCATTTCAGAGTTTTATGTGACAGACCCAACCCAATTAATAAAACAACAGATTTTTAGAGCTGCAGGAGCCCTTGATTGCTACCGTATCCTCTAGATGTGCAAAGAATGAAACCAAGATCTGGAGAGGGAAAGACGCGCTGCCGCTCTCCCTGCTGGCCAGTGGCAAAGCCTGGGCTATGGTGCGGGAGTCGCACACGGCTTTTTCCGTGCTATCATAGCTAAATTTTAGTGTTTTCTAATCTGACATTTAAAATATAAGAATTTCTAATCTAAAGGAAGTACAAGCATCTGGAAACTTCGTAAATCAACATTTTTACAGCTTAGCCATTCTTTTAAAAGATGAAGGGAATCTAAGCGTCCTAGGGGAAATGTCTGCCGTTGCTGCCATTGTAACTCACTGGATGAAAGGCTCAAGATGCTGCGTCCTATTGCCTTTCCATGAGGAAGATGCAGGATTGCGCTATATAATCCTAATAGAAGAACGGAACTTTACTGGGCAGTTACTAACATAGCCTGTGTAGGTAACTGATTTTCATTTAACTCACAGGTTGCCCTTGAATCAAGACTGGTGCTCATAAGAACTTTGAACAAACTTTTGGTTATTTCGCAACACAAATCTATTGTTAAAGGGAAAAAAAGATTTTTGTTAGAATTATTTAAATTATAGGGTCGGGGGCAATGCGCTCGGGTCCCCCTTCTGTCCCTTCTCTCAGACAGAAGTTTTCTTTCTCTCAATAAATATTCTGCTCTTAATAAATAAGTAAATATTTCGAGACCATCCTGGGCTACAAAAGTGAGCTCAAGGCCAGCCTCAACTGCATAGCAAGACCCTGTCTCAAAAAGACAAAAAATAAATAAATAAATAAATAAATAAATACTCTGCTCTTGAAAAAAATACAAGGCCCGCAGAATAGCTCCCTAAAATACAAAAAAAAAAAAAATTGAATTATATAATTACCACACAAAATTTACTAAACAACAGTTCAGCTCCTTTACTTAGAGTGTGTGATAGACAATCTTTGGCCTTCCATTCATAAACCATCTTGTTTTTCTTAAAATGGTTACTCTTTAATTAAAAAAAGCACCTTTGTTAAGTGATTAAATGAAATATTCTGAGTTGAAAATAACCTCCACAAAGTGTTTTAGTGTAACTATTTCATGTGTATTTCATATTTGCAAAAGTAGGGAGGGGAATGTATCTTTGTGTAGTGCTTGCCCAAGAGGCAGAGGCCCTGGGTTGGTTCCGCAGCACCACAAGGTGAACAACTTACACACAGTATTTGAAAAAGCAAATGTTCAATCTTTTGGATTTGTTTCATTTTGTTTACTTAAAAGCCATAAGTAAGATCAAGATGAGCACAACATTCAGAAACGGTTGGAGACAACTGTCACTTTCACTGTCCCTTAAAGAAGCACTAAAAACTTTATACTTAAACAAAAATTAAATTTGCTGCTCATATGCATAAAAGATTTAATAGCATATAAATTGGGAATAATTGTTCTGTTTAAAAGGATTAAATTAAACCTAAATCAATAATTACATGTGCAATTTCAATTTAACTGCCTACTTAAAATAAAGTGCCAAATAAACAACAGCTAAATGATTAACAGCAATGCTTTTATTCACCTCCTCAACAGGCAAATGGCCAGTTATTGAATATTTTATTGTGAGTGCAAAGGATGTTAATTGTACTAGAAACACGCTCTAATTTTAGTAATTTTTTTATTGAATACAAAGCTGAATATGAGACTCTTCATTAAGTGGAAACTCGATTTTATTTTGTTTGAAGTTATCACTGTGAGTACTCAGATACAGTCCATTAGAGCCAGCAAATATCCCAGTGCGCGGATGTGAGCCTGCCCCACCTCCTCCCTTCTGCATCCATTTCTAACCCAGGTCTCTGAAGAGGAGACCTGGCATCTGCTGTCTGAACAGTAACAAAAGAATTGTGTGCTCATTGTCTGTGTAACCTTTCTATCAAACAAGGAGGAAGAGAGGTGCGTGTTTTGTGTGCAGATGATTACTGATGAAAGGGCACTTCACACTCATTTTGTCCCAGTGTGTTGACCTGGGCCACAAAAGACAATTGAGCTTCTTTAGTGTACAAGCTCAATACAATGGGCTTCTTTAGTATCATGTTCTGTTTCAACCATTAGATTTGTTTCTGTGAAGCATTACAGCTTTCCATGCCCATGATTCTGTAAAACATAACCTCTCATTTGTTTTGACATATGTTTATCACCTAGAAAGGGAAGAGATTTTTTTAAGATATTTATTGCAGGTGTAAGTGGTGCAGTATAATTCATACTTTTACACAAGCCACATTTTCAGACTGCCCTTGCTTCCAAAAGCTGCATTTACTAGGTTTCAAGAACCTAGTAAGAACCTAAGTCTTCTGTAGCCTGTGATATTGCTTCACAAACTGATTTCAAGCAAGGAAACTTGTTAGAAGCTAGGGCCTTTATAGGTCTAAAGTCATTTAATTCTCTCACTTTTATCTTCCTCATTATCTTTCACTGATAGTTAAAATATTCCATTGTGTACAAACACTGACACAACTCAATCCCATTTCCTAAGTTATGATTCTTACATCCTCTGTAATGCCTAAGTCATGACCAAAAATGAGTTTTTAAAGATGTTGAGTCTTTCAGGTCACTCAGGTACCACTGAGAGCATCTCAGGACAGCTCTGTGCCCTGGAAGTAACTCAAGCCTGAGGAAGTGAAGACTCCCTTGCCTCCATCAGCAGGAAGCACACCAGTGTTCTGTCATGGTGACTGAGCATAACACACAGCCAGTACAGGCCAGGGCCAGAGCCCACTGACACACACTGGCATCAACAGTTCTCACCAGGTCCTTACTCAGATAGGCACAGAAGTTAAGTGGCTTGTCCACGTTTACCTGGCAACTGGTGGCACCACATTTTGCATGTAGGCATCCTCTTGTTGGGCCCTTGTCCTTAAAGCCTCTGCTCAGGACCACAATCCTTTATGCCATGACGCAGAGAAACAGAGCCCACACATGTTACACATGACTAGAGAAAGCCCATAGCCGTGGATGTACATGTTATGCCATTATTGGTTGATACTGATTAAGTCAGTGACCAGTCCAGGTGCACCAACTTCGTTAGTATACCTGAAGAGATGGGAACAGAATCTTTCCTCCATCACTGAGCATTACTTTTTACTCAGCTTTCCATCACTGTGCCAAAATACTTGAGCTAAACAACTCCAAAGGAGGAAAAATACATTTTGGCTCACAGTTTCAGGGTTTCAGCCCGTGGTCACTTGGCCCTCTTGCTTTGGGCCTGTGGCACCACAGCATGTCCTGGCGGGAGCACATGATAGAAGAAGCCTGCTCCCCTGTGGCAGGTGGGAGACAGGAACAGGAGCCAGCGGCCAAGCAACAGAGGGAGGTACCAACCCCTCTCTGTGGGATGGCCAGCCCAAGGCAGATGCTGTGACAAGGTTTCTGCCTGGCCTCCAAAGGGAACCACTGTGCAGCACAGTGGAACGGACCCAGCCAGTTTGCAGAGCACAGTGCCAGGGCTTACATCCTGCCTCTGCCTCTAGTAGCTCTGTGACCTTGAAAATTTTGCCTAGGCTTTCTGAACCTCAGTTTGCTCATGTGTTCAATGGAGATAGCAATAGAACAGTACTGTCCTCAAAGCTATTCTAAGGAACGAAGAGAGGATTCACTCAAGTCTTCCTTAGATGGGCACACAGTGATCCGTGCTGTCTTTCCACAGTCCACCCCTAACAGAGAGGCAGAGCAGTGTGTTCCAGGGTTGGCACCACAGAAGGTGGCCAGCCCCCCTCTAAGCAGTGTAAATGAAGAATTGCCTGTTCTAAACTTTTCCCCAGAGACCTAAAGACTTTATAGCCTATATCGATTAGCCTTTGCAAGAAACTCATCACTTTGTCCAAAAATACTTTCGTACTAAATCTTCCTTGACTAATTAAACCTCTGGATTAATTTATGTAGTACAGACTAATTCATAGAGCTTATGAAGTCACTCAAGATCTGACCTATGGTTTTTTCGAACTCATGACCTCATGCTTGCCATGCAGGTACTGTGCCACTGAGCTATATCCCTGGCAAGATCTGACCTCTGATCCAGGTATGGTGGTACACACCTATAATACCAGGACTCTTGGAGGCTGAGGCAGGAGGACTGCAAGTTCAAGCCAAGCCTGGGCAATATAGTGGCTTAGTGAGACACTGTAGCTCAAAATAAAAACCGATTAATATAAAGAAAAGGGATGGCACTGTAGCTCAGTGAGAAGGCCCTGGTTCGATGCCAAATAGTGAGGAATAAAAATCTGACCTCTGCTTAGCTTTGATCTCTGTTCCTCAGCCTGCCCCGCCCCCCACCCAACCCTCCAATTGATCCATGAAGGATTTGTTCTTGGAGAGTGCCACATTCTGCTTCCCTTCCGTCCCTGTCTCTGTGCTGTTACCTTGGCCTGCACTCTACTTCTCTAGCCCACATCTCAGCTGTGCCGTTGTTCTCTACAGAAAGCTCTCCTCAGCTTTGCAGGCGAGGGCCAGGTATCCCTCCTGAGTCCAGTTGGCCCTGTGCCCCTCCACAGGGCAGGCGCCACTCCAAATTGTACATCGCCTGTTTCCCGGCCTGAATTCCTGCCAGGCTGTGGGCCCAGCGCTGTGCCGTTCACCAGTTTCCCCTGGCTCACTAAGTTCTTAGTCATTTTATCAAATCAATGGGGAAACTAATGAGTGAAAAATAAAATCCACTTTTCTTTTCAGTATACTGAATATATATGGATGTGGGAAAACACATTTTCTTTTGTTTTTGTTAATTTTTTTATTTTATTTTTTTCTTGTTTCAGAACCTTTGTTTATTCACTCATTTTTATGGCCAGCTCAGCCCGCCCCAGGGCAGGGCTGGCGCAGCATGTGGTGCCCAGGATCACACTGTGGTCCCTGAAGCCACCCAAGCTCTCCCAAGCAGGCGCTTTAGACCACTGAGCCATCCCGCCCGGCCCACATTTCTTTATTAAAATGTTTTTATTTAAAATGATTAGGTTCTCACTTAAACAATCACAACAGAGTCTGTATTTCACTTTGTATAAGGTAAACCCAAAAATTACTCACTGATTTGGTCTAATGCCAAAAACTCCAGCATATTTAGATTTTAATTTATTACTATTGGTTTAAAAATAAAAGCTTCTAATGCTTTTTTTTGGTTGACTGTTTTTAGAGATGCATTTGTTTATTCTCAAAGCATTTACCCTTTAACACCAGGCTGTGATACAGTATATAGGGCAGAGGTTAGGGAAAAAGATAACCTAGTCCCTGCTACCCATCACCTTACCCAGATGAGCAGACAGTACCCTCATGAGAAGGTGAATAAGCAAGAACAGAGAGCACTGTAAGGTCTGCTGCCTCACCTCAGTCTGTGGTGTTATGGGGCCGTGAGACATAAACAAACAGTTACAGTGCATCCCTATCTGTGGCTGAGAGAGACTGGCTCAGGCATTATATCATTTGCCAATGGACACGCACAGTAGCGCGGACCCAGAACCTGAGCACAGCTATGTCCGGTCTAAGCATAGCGTGGGCCCTTCTGGACGACACCACATCTATTGTACATGCCCAGTGCCACTTAAGAGTCAGGTGAACTGCCAGCCCTAGAGAGGCTCTTAGTTCGTGGGGAGAGACAGCACCTAGGACAGCAGTTCTCAGCCTGTGGGTCGAGACCCCAGGGGTGGGGATGGGGGGGTTGAATGATCAAAACACAGGGGTCGCCTAAAGCCATCAGAAAATAGATATTTAAACCCATGCTATGCCATGGTGAAATGTTATTTATTAGAATTAGTAATAAATATTTCTCAACATATAATTAAATATTGTTTTGTGATTAATCATTGTTTAAATTATGTTTGATTTGTAGCAATGAGAATACATAATGCATATCGGGTATTTACATCTGAATCATAACTAGCAAAATTACAGTTTTGAAGTAGCCACCAAAATTATTTTTGGTTTGGGGTCACTGCAACATGAGGAACTGTATTGTGGGGTCACGGCATTAGAAAGGTTGAGAACCACTGACCTAGGAGAACGTGCCTCGCCTGCATCCAGAGGCAGGTCAGGTGCAGCACTCGGGGCTCAGTGGACCACACTTGTCATCCCAGTCCCCAGCCAAAGGACCATTTGCATTCAGGCACATTCTAGAAGAGATCACATCTCATCTCTTGTTGGAAAAAGAATGGCACACAACTTCAAAAAAGTTTTTTACCTTAATATGCAAACTAGAAAATTTGAAAGTCTGACAGTTTAGCAAGGCATGGGAGTTTAGGCTTTCTCTCCAGGTTTTTTTCTTTGCATCAGTCAAAAAAACATGTAGGTCCACAGTAAGAAAACTAAATTAGTATTGGGGAGGACCATTAGTTTGTTTACTGAGCATACAATTATGTCCTCTGTAAATGAGAATACCAAATAACATAAAAAGCCTGGGTGATTTACATTTTCTTTTTGATTAGAGGATCGCATCCACTGTACTCAAGGAAGGAAAATCTCTCCCATTTAGCTTTTGAAGATCAAAGAGGCTATTAAATATGCCATATTATCAGCATTTTTTCTTTTTTTGGTTAAGAGTAGGGGTGTTTTATAAATTGAGATTGCCATGGGGGAAAAGGAGGACTTTATTTGGGGTCACACACATGGATTGTGTACTAGTTCACTTTCCTGGGGCAGGATGATACACTTAGCATTTTACTTGCACAGAGCCATCCTAAAATGTCAAGCATGCATTGATGTGTTGACTGAATTTTGTGTGTATAAATCTGATGGTCAAGGGACAGTGATCCTTTAGTGAGTGAGTCTGATTCCAAGCCTTTGAAATCTTTCTGTAGGACATTTGACAAAATCTACAAAGACAAAAAGGCAGTGAAAGGCAAAATTACTAAAAAGAAGGATGAATTTATGTAAGTATTTGGCTATAATAAAGCCTGGCTCATCCCAAAGGGAACAAGCTGAGGCACATGTTGTCTAGGCAACGATCCCTAGTTCCCTTCCTAGATGTGCCAGTTGTGCACTGGGCTGGCTAAAGTGTGAAGGACAATTGTATCTTTGCCAGCAGAAATACTGGATGATTGTTTCTGACATAACAGCATTCTTTGGAGCTCTGTGATTCATTGACAGAATGTGGTAGATGTATACTTCTGTTTTCTGGCATTTAGAATTTAACTGTCCTCCATTTTTATTCTATATTTTGATGAGCTTAGGTAATTAAGATCTTGTTGTCTTTGGGTATAGTGTGTGGAGCTAATATGAGCACTAGGCATATCTCTGATACATAGATGGTAAAGGAGAAATGAGAGGAGTGTAAGATTGGTTTTGAATGACCAACTGAATGCAGTGAGTGAATTTATTTTGATTAAGGACTTGCCATTTCATTTCTGCTTTGGCCAGTCAACAACTTATAAAAGACAAATATTCAGACCTCCGATATGATCCGAACTGGAAAAATAAAAAAGAAGAAGCGCAGTTGTTGGTTGTGGAAACCTTGCCGGGGTCTGCAGACAGCTCTTCAGAAAATCTGCCCTTGGCACCACTCTACCCTTCCAAGGAGAATTCACCGGAGCTCTCAGAGGGAAACGACAAACAGAAGCAGAGTCCTCGCAGTGCAGCCTCCTTGCTTGGAAGTGATTTTTTAAGCCCAAACTATGAGCCTGGAGCCCAGGTCAGTGAGCCATTTTCAGAGCCAAGGGACAGTGACCAGGAAGAGAAGTCAAGCAACCTCTCTCAGTACGTGAAGAGTTCAAGTTCACATAATGAGGTGTTCCTCCCAGGGTCACGTGGCCCTCGGAGGAGGAAGTCTAAGCAATATTTTGTGGAAAAAAATAAGCTTACGTTGGGATTACCAACTCCTAAAACAGACTCTTATCTTCAACTTCACAGTAAAAAAAGGGGGGAAACTCATCTAGAACAGGTATGTAGTGGCTGCTTACAAATCTCTCCTTTAATGCTAAACTAAAATTGTTTGTTTGAAATGACCAAATATCCCTCCTTTGAGAATGATGCTGTTTTAACCACTTACCTGGATAAAACAAGCACTTCCATACTACATTGTTAGGTTGCCCTTTCTTGAAGAATGAGGGAAATTATTCCACAAATTATTAAGGGCAGAATAAAAGCCATCTAGGGTTCTCTGTACTGTAATTGCTGTAATTCAGTTGTGCCCAATGCCTCCCTTTTAAGGAATCATAGAACTTTTTTTCTATTTTAAAGAGATTTTTAAAAAACAATAAAAAGATACAGGATTTCAAAACAAGATGACAGGAAATTAACAATGGTTGTTATATTGCATATTGTTATCTTCAAAGTAGTTGTTCAGATTATCAGATATACTTATGCAAAATTGATCAATTAGGCATTAACTTTCTCTTTCAATAACCCAATAGAAATTGGTAGTACAATTATCTTAGCTACCTTGTGTGTGTATATGTATATATTCATATATATGTATTCTCCCCTTCTTTTTCTCTTTTCCCCCATCTGTTGTTCTTTGCTTTTGAGTAGTTTCTTTACTTTTCACAGTATCTATTGTACCTTTCAAACTCTACTTTTTTCAGGGCCAGCCAAATAGTTCACTGGATTAAAGCACCTGCAAGCAGACACAGGGGCCAGGGTTCAATCCCTGGGCCTGCCATGCCTGCCCCACCCCCAAGGTGCACTGAGATGGCGAGACTGGGCATGGTGGCACATGCCTGACACGCCTGTAATCCCGCCTCTTGGGAGGCTGTAAACAGGCAGATCACTACAAGTCTGGTCTAGTAATGAGACCCTGAACACCCTATAGACCTTGCCCTAAAAACTGAAAAAAAAAAAAAGTCCTCAAAAAATAAATTCCACTTTTTCAGTTCTTACATGAAGGAGACAATATGATATTTACACATGCAGGTCTGATTTCTTTCACTTAACAGTAGGGTCTCTAGTTGTACCCATTTCTGTATGAAAGCTTTGAGTTTATCTTTCTTTTTAGCTGAGTTATACTCCATTGTATGAAAATACCACATCTTTTTTTATCCTATCCTCAGTTGATGGGCATTTGAGTTGTTTCTAAGATTTAGTTACAAATTATACTGCTATAAACATGGTGCACACATATTGCTCTGGCTCCTAAAACGATGTGCTGCACTAGATGAAAAAAATAGGACTGGGGGCTGGGGAGATAGCTCCGAGGCACAAGTGCCTGCTGGGCAAGTGCAAGGTCGTGAGTTTGAACCCTGGTCCCACAAAAAAAAAAAAAAAAAAAAAAATAGGACTGAGCCACTGGGTCTTGTGTTGATTTCCTTTGTTCCCATTGTAGCATTGGGTATCCCCGATGTTAATGCACTAACACGTTGGAAATAAGATGACATGCTTCCATCAATAATTGCAGCTTACACAGAGGTAATTCTCAACTCTGTGTACGTGTTGGACCACTTAAAGAAGACAGGCAAATATGTGGGCCATATTTTGCCTTCCTAGCCCCACTGATAAGCAACATGCAATCCTTTGTTACCCTATGTTATGACATAATTTAACCTCAGTGTTTCCATCTAGTAAACCAGAAAAATAATTTCTATTTTTTTCTCATACGATTGTTTTGAAGGTAAATTCTGTTTCAAATGATGTATTCAAAACCTGCTGAGCAAGTAAGTAGACATTGTTGTATTTCTTGGGCACATGTAAAGGTCCTGTCAGCCTACCACAGAGTGGATGCATGGTGAAAACAAGAGAAATATGTGGTTGGCTCTTGCCAATCCACCACCCTTATTTAAAAAACAGTTTAAAATTCATCACCTATTCATTTACAATTATGAAAATGTTACTGTGGTAGATATGGATGCACTTAATCTATTCTGTTTCTCAATTGGTACTATTTAAAGTGCTTTACCCTATACTAAACCCAGAATTTTTTTTTTTCAGGACCAGGGCTCAAACTCACTACCTTGCACTTGCCAGGCAGGCACTTGTGCCACAGAGCTATCCCCAGGCCCCTCAGAATATTTTCTAATGGAACAGGATAGATGAGATAAATGAACATTTTGATTTTTCTGAACATACTCTGTTTTTTCCCCAGCACTCAGGATTGTACCCAGAGCCTTCATACTGAGCTACATGCTCAGTCCTTTTTATTTTTATATTTTGAGACAGTGTCTCACAAACTCACTAAATTGTCCAGGCCAGGCTCAAACTTGCTATTCTTCTGAGCTTGAACATGCAGCCCTCTGGATAAATGGAGTGCTGGGAGCATGGGGTGAATCCCTTTGATAGTATTAAAGGGGTATGTGATAGAGTTGCCTTTGTAACTGATGATAATATGAAGGAATGTGTGCAGGATATTTAGCTGAGTTATCAAAATACTGCCAAACTTAAGTTTTTACAGCATGTTGAACCCAATTATAATGGTTAGGCACTCTTTGGTTTCATACACATGAGAAATTGTGAATTTTGCTTAATTGTTTAAATAAAATTAAGTGGTCCCATATCTTGAAAAATTCTATAACTAGTAATTCATCCCAGACTAAGACAGTATTTTTCATTACTTTGAAAGTGTCCACAGAAGAAGCTGATCTAGAAGGGCAGACTGTCCAAGGATATTTCAAAAAAAAAAAAAAAAAGAAAAGAAAAGAGATTTATTATAAACTCTCCTATAGTTGATCTCTAATTTGCTAACTTTGTTAGTAGTTGTCACTTAACACACACTGTTGTGGCCGCCAGTGATTTCGTGGCTTGGTTATTTCCTTGTTGCACCCCAGAAGGAGCTTTTAATCATTCCAGGTTTGTTCAGTGCTTCAATTCTAAGATTACTGTTTGAAGGAACCACTGGCTTTCCCCGTACTTTCTCCAGGTTCAAATGCTGATTGCTAATTGCGTTCAAAATTGTTTTTCTTCCACATATTTCCTCCTCCTTGTAGTTAAAAAAAAACAGAAAGGAGTTTAACAGTGATATAATGATGTGCCTAACTTGTTACATTAAATTATAGTCAGTGTTGAATTTCAGTATTGCATATTGACATGTGTATTCATATAAATCATCAGTTATGTATAAATGTGCCAAGGTCTCTTCCACTGATATTTATATATTTTCTCTGGGAAGGAAGCATGGTTTATACTTAATTTTTAATCTAGTAGTAACTAGTGTAATATAATACAAGACCTGGGTAAACAGATGGGATATGAAAATGTATTTGTTCTACCACCCCCAAACTATATTCTCTTTAAATAACTTGCGGGAAAAATGACATTTTTGGGGACCATGGTTCACAAGGGTAAATAGGTATCAGAATCAGTGGATGAGAAGCTCAGGTAACACGAGACCTTTCACATTGCCTGGATCATTACAACTCTCTAGGTGAGATCTTCAACATCAGTACATTTTGTAAAGCTCCACATGGAAATCTACTGTGAAGCAAGGTTTCAGAACCATTGTTCCAGTTTAGAGCAGTGGTTTTCAGCCTTGGCTTGACTCATGGATCACTAGGGGACCATACTGGTTCCTTGGCTCAAGTGCTAAAATTGTGACTTAATTCACTTAAGGGTATCTGCCAACACTTCCTACATGATTCTAATGTTTAGCCAAAATTGAAAACACTGATGCAGATCATTGCCTCTCAAACCTTCATATGTGTCAGATTCATCTGGAAGGGTTATTAAAGCAGATTGCTAGTGTAGCACAGGAAGGTAGACAGTTCAACAGATCAAAATAGCTAGTGGAGAAGATTTGGAATTTTCCTATTGGAGCTTCAATATGGAGTGTCCCTCAGAGTTTCATGTGCTAATGATTGATTCTCCAGGTTGACACTACCAGAAGGTCATGAAACTCTTACAGGTGGGGCCCAGTGAGGAGTTCCGTGGTCATGACCTGCCCCTGCCTCTTGCTCTGTTTTGTTTCCCAGCTTCCCTGATGTGAGCAGCCCCGTGCTCCCACATGCCCCTGCCATGAAGTGCTGGTTACCACAGGCCCAAAGGGCACCAGGGCCTGTCAGTCATAAATAGAAGCTTCCAAGCTGATCTAACACAAATCCATCCTCCTTATGAGTTGATCTCAGGTAGTTTGTGATAGTAAAAGAAAGTTGACTAATTCCCAACACATTATACTTTTACTGAAATTTCATACTGTGTCCCATATGTTTGTACAACTGCTATGTGCAATTAAAGATGTTAAAATGTATTTAATAGACAAACTGTTGGATGCAGCCTCCCAGATCCCTTACTCAGCAGGCATAGACAGTAATGGTGAACGTATGGCATGTGTGCTATGGGTGGCTGTTATCATTGAAAACTCTGAAAGGTTTACCATCACTGGTATAGGATGAAGCCCAAGAATTTGAATTTTCTACATTGTTCCAAAGTGATGGATCTGCTACTATGGGGCCCATGCTTTGAGAACTACTAATCTTTTACTGGGAAAGCTCTAAAGTACTTATGAACCACCTCCAATCTTTTTAAAAATTCAGGCAGTGACCCAAGAGGTCTGGGATGAGACTGGAAGTGTGCACTTCTGTGAGGACTGGGCTGAGTGCCATGGGGCTAGAATGAAGAGCCATAATGTCAGAGTGGTACAAGTCCACCGATGTTTTCCCTGGCCAATAGGATTGCTCAGGTGATTTTTAGTAGGAAGCGCAATGGCAGGGTTGGCATGTTTGAAGGCTGTAGTTTTCTTTGTTTTTAATTCGAGTATGTATTTTCTCCTTGTAATTTATTTGAAAGAGATAGCAAATGTGATGCCACTGGAACAGTGAAAGGTTAAGTAGCGCCTATTGCTGAGTGACTAAATGTCAGGGTTTTTGTTTTTTACCATCAGAAAACATGCCATTAATTTTTAACACACCATTTTGTGGCAGTCATCGGTATACAGCTGAATCTGATGGGGTCTAGAGGAGGTGTATTGTACTGGGGAGGCTTTCAAGTAAGTCTCATCCAATAAGCGTATCATCAGGGTTTTTTGTTCATTCGTTTGGTTTTGTTTTTAATGTATTTAGTACAGGCTCTCACTAAGGAGATCAGACTCGCAGTGGTCCTCCTGTTTTCAGCCTCCCAAGTGCTGGGATTACAGGCACGTACCACCAGCCCAGTCTCAGACACTGTCTCAGCGCACCCCAATGGTGGGGCCAGCAAGGCAGGCTGGGGATTGAACCCTGGTCCCTGGTGCCTGCCTAAGCAGGCACTTTAGTCCACTGAACCATCTGGCTGTCCCCATCTGGGGTTTTTTAAATGCAAGTTAACCATGTAATTTGAACATTAGCAATGTTAAAAAAAAATATATGTGGGTAAAACTCAATAAAGCTCTGAAAATTAAGAGCAATGAGAGGATATAGCAGCACTAAACAATGTGTTATATTATAAAGCCTCAGTTATTGAGTACTAGGATAATATTAATACATTTTTAGACACCAAAATGGAACAGAATATTCTAGAAATAGAGCCAAACTGCATATGAAAATATATTATGTAATACTATGAACAAAGGCAGCAGGCAACTTATCAAATGAATGAAGAGGGGCTGGAGAGATAGTTCAGTGGCATGACCGCCTACCTGGCAAGTGCAAGGTCCTGAGTTCACTCCCTGGTACAAAAAAATAGACGAGTGAAGAAATGATGGACTAGGACTGGGGAGATAGCTCAGCGGTCTAGTGTACCTGCTTAGGCAAGCTTAGGCAACCACAGGGAACCACAGATTCAATCCCTGGCACCACCGCGCTAGCCACACCCCCAGGGCAGGCTGAGTTGACCACACACACTAAAAAAGATTAATAATTTTTATAGTTTTATACAAAGGTTTTTAAGTATAAAATTTTATAATATCAAAATTTTATTTATAAAATTTATTTAGATATTATAAAATTTTATAAATGTTTATGACTTAATAAATATAAGACTTCTACCAGAAAAACATAAGCAAGGTCAATATATAAGGAATGAAATATTTGTAATTATGATGACAAATTAAGCACTGATATCACTAATATAGGAAATATCTCCTTAAAACTGATAAGGAAAAAAGCCAAAATCCCAATGGGAAGATATAAAAAAGATATGAATAAGAAAATGTGGAGCTGGCAAGATGGCTCAGTGGTCTAAAGCGCCTGCTTAGGCAAGCTTAGGCAACCGCAGGTACCATGGTTCAATCCCTGGCACCACATGCTGTGCCAGTCCCACCCCCAAGGCAGGCTGAGCTGGCCATAAAAAAAGAAAAAAAAAAAAAAACTGAAAAAAGAAAAGAAAAGGGGCTTGGGAGATAGCTCTGTGGCACAAGTGCCTGCCTGGCAAGTGCAAGGTCATGAGTTCAAACTCCAGTCCAGGGGAAAAAAAAAAGAAAAGAAAATGTATGACTAAGTAAGCGTATAGAGGGCTGGGGAGATAGTTCCGTGGCACAATTGCCTGCCTGGCAAGTGCAAGGTCATGAGTTTGAACCCCAGTGCCAAAAAAAAAGTAAGTGTATGAACTGGCAAGTATAAGCAAATAAGCATATGAGAGATACGCAACATCAGTGATTATTACAGCAGTGCAGATTAATCCTATAATCCATTTTTTTTTATATTTTAGGGAAGGGTCTACAGGCTTTTCAGGATCTCACTACTAGATCAGACTCATAGTAATCACCAGTTTACAGCCTCCCAAGACCTGGGACTACAGGGGCAATACCACATTCAGTCTCAATTGCTGTCTCAGTATACCCCGGGGGGCGGGGATCGAACTCCTGGTCCCTGAGCCTGCTTGCAGGCACTTTAATCCAGTGAGCTATTTGGCCAGCCTCAGAGTCAGTTCTTCCCTATCATTAAACAATTTAAATTCCAAAAGTGGACTGGGGAGATAGGGCATCAGTCTAAGCACCTATCTGGAAAGTGCAAGGACCCAGACTCAATCCCTGATACCACATGCCATGCTGGCCCCCCAGTGAAGCCAGACATGGTGGCACATGCCTGTAATGCCTGTGCTGGGGAGGCTAAACAGGATGAGCACTATGAGTCCAGGCTGCGTAGCAAGACCCTGTACCAAATAAATAAGATTTTTAAAATTAAAACTCCAAGAATTTGGCCTGGCAGGATGGCTCAGTGGTCTAAAGCGCCTGCTTCAAAAGCTTAGGCAGCTACAGGGACCGCGGTTCGATCCCCAGCACCACATGCTGCGCCAGCCCTGCCCTCAGGGCAGGCTGAACCGGCCATAAAAAATAAACAAATAAACAAAAAGTGGTGAAACAAGAAAAAATAAATAAATAAATAAATAAAAATTCTTTGGGGCCCGGCGGGATGGCTCAGTGATCTAAAGCACTTGCTTGGGAAAGCTTGGGTGGCTTCAGGGACCGCAGTTCGATCCCCGGCACCACATGCTGCGCCAGTCCTGCCCTTGGGGTGGGCTGAGCCGGCCATAAAAATGAGTGAATAAACAACAAAGGTTCTGAAACAAGAAAAAAAATAAATAAATAAAATAAAACTCCAAGAATTTAATAAACATGTGAACAAAAGAGGTACAGTCAAGCTAGCAGAATAAATCAGTATGGCCAGTGGAGAGGACAGTGTGTCTATGTCTACTTGAAATCACGCACTCCTTGGAGCTGGGTTGGTTGAGGCTGCCACTTACTAGTTGTCTGACTTCGAGCAGATTTCTGGCCCACTTCATGCCTCATCTTCCTCAGCTTTAAGATGGAATAATACTAATAACAGCAACATACTTGTAGGATCATTATGGAGGTGAAATGCATAATATAGGGCTTCAATTAGCACCTGACTCAGCAAACACTGCAGAAGGTTTTGCAATTAGTAAGTTGGTCCAATGTGCTCCATTCTTGGGAATTTATTCTAGATATATGTGTGCAGTTTTGAAATCACACATGAACAAGACTGTTTATCTCCACCTTATCTGCAACAGCAAGAGGTTGGAAGCCACTTGTAGTTGGCACATGGACGTAGTTAAGTTATGGTGCAACTATACAATTAGAGTACATTGCATCTTTTTTTAAAAAAATGAGGGCACCTCCATGAACCTTTATGTACAACTTGATAGGTTTACTATTACTATTAAAAGTATAGAATGTCATATAGAGTGTTTTAAAAATGGAAAGATAAAAACATACCTTTGCTCAGCCGGGCGTGGTGGCGCACGCCTGTAATCCCAGCATTCAGGAGGCTGAGGCAGAAGGATCAGTGTGAGTTCTAGACCAGCCTGTGCTACAAAAGTGAGCTCAACACCAGCCTGAACTGCATAGTGAGACCCTGTCTCAAAAAGACAAAAAAAATATATATATATAAATATATATATATATACACACCTTTGCTTGGTGTGCCAAAACCTTAGAACATAGACTAAAATGAGGGCTGAGGATCAGGCACAGGACCAGCGTTTCAGTCTGTTACTTTTCGAGTCTCATTTTTTTTTAACGATTGCTGTGTACTAACTTTTTAAAAAACTTAAATTGAAAAACAGCAGTAAATGGGATGGACACACTTGCAAAACGTGTAATACACATCCTGTCGTAGCCCAAGAGCTCGCCACCCCCATCTGCAGGCTGTCACCCAATTTCCATTTCCGCTCATGCGTAATGGCTCAGAGGGGACGTGATCCTTCGCGTTCATTTGTTGTGCCGTCTTTTTACCATTTTTCGTAGAGCTGTTGACTGATGCACTTTGGATGCACGGGAGAATCTTAACTGCATGATACGGGGAGAAAAGCACAAACGGGAAAGCCAGCTCGCGCTAGGGGCGGCTGAGCAATGCCACGAGCAGAAGCGTGGCTGGAGAGCAGCCTGTGCTCGCATCTACTCAGGATGCGCCCAGCAGCCAAAAGTACTGTCTGAAACTCATCAGTGTGAGTCCATTTATGAGCTGCCATTAAAGGAAATTGTGTTTTGAAAAATGAACCACCTTCTTATCTTGATTCTAAAGTGACTTTGAAGATGAGGATGACGTGTAGTGTGAGTTCAGAGGAAAAATAAGTGCTTTGTGCATGTTGCTTAGCTCTTTCCTAGTAATTTCTTAGAAAATTAGAGATGTTTTGTAAATGTAAATATAGAAAGGCAATTCAGTAGTCTATAGTCTTCAAGACAATATGAAGCCATGAATAGAATCCGTTATTCAGATTCACTGTGCCTTGCAGTTAAACACATTTGTGGCTGTTCCTGAGACAATAGATCAGTCAGTCAGTCAACAAATGCTTCCTGAGCACCAGCTACGTGCTAAGTTCTCTTTCACTGCTTGTGGTGTAGAAGCCTTGCAGAATTCCTTCCACAAGCTTACACTCCAGTCCTGTGGCACAAGCAAGAACCGTGTAAGAAGATAATTTCAGGTGCTTGTGAGCGACCTGGGGTAGGCTCAGTAGACCCTAATGAGGCAACAAAGGGGAGGGTGACCGGGCTGCTTGGCTGGGTACTCGGGGAAGGTCCTTCCATGGAGGTGTCATTTGAGTTGAGCTGTGAAGAGATAAGAAATGGAAAGGTACACACAATAT
>PVJA010009857.1:30002-52861 GCA_004027025.1 Myocastor coypus
GTAAGAGGAAAAAAAAAAAAAAAAAAAGCAGAGATACTGTTCCAGGGGACTAGGCAGTCCTGGAGCAGATAACACACTCTTAGGCACAGCATTTCCTAGTTACTTGAACCCACAACACCCTAAACCTCATCTTCTGTATCCACTTTAGGGTCATATGTGCCTAGGAGTCTGTTTGAAGTTTTACAAAGCTCCTGACATCTGTCTAACCCTCAGTGAAGGGAATCTGTTATTACTGCTTGGCACCCCATAAGCCCCAGGAAGGAAAGGAGTCCACTCAGGGAATTCGCTCTTCTAAACAGCCTTTTCTTTTTTTTTTTTTTTTTTTTTTTTTTTTTTTTTTTTTTTTTTTTTTTTTTTTTTTTTTTTTTTTTTTTTTTTTTTTTTTTTTTTTTTTTTCAGGGCACAGTGCCTCAGAATAAAAAGGTATAACTTTAGGTAGAATAAAGACAAAATGTAGCTATCATCAAAATGAGCAGAGAAGGCACGCCTCCCGCTAAGGCGGTCCTGTCTCATGAGGGGCCCACTCTCCTGTGGAGTTGAAAATACTGTAGTTTTACATTCACTACTTGGGATATTTCTGTAATGATTCCTCAGGAACTGCTTCAGCTATCTTTACCGCATGGCAAGGAATTTATAACTAACTTTGAGTCTTACACACAGTATTTACTTACTTGGTTTTAAAGTACAATCCTTCTAAAACTGCCTCCTCAGCTCTGTTTTCCCCACTACCTTCATGCTGGCCTTCTTGGACAAAATGTGATAGTATCAGTATGCTGCTTGAGGGCCAGGTCAGTGGACTGGAGCACCTGCAGGCAGGCACAGGGGGCCTGCCGTGCCAGCCCCACCCCCCTGAGACAGGCAACGGAGACTGGGTGTGGTGGCACATACCTGTAATCCCAACTCTTGGAAGGCTGTGAACAGGTGGATCACTACAAGTCCGATCAAGTAGTGAGACCCTGAACACCCTATTGACCCTTCCCTAAAATACAAAAAAAAAAAAAAAAAATCAATATGCTGCTTGATATGACTGTGTTATCTTCCAGACAAAAATCAAACTCCTAGAGTGCTAAGGAGGCCCCGTGTGCCTGGCCCTGCCTGCCCCTCTCACCTTCCCCTCATCATTGGCCTTTTGTCCTGTGCACCAGCCGTACTCTGGGAGCTCACAGTTCCCAGGCCTGCTTTCTTCAGGGCCCTCCTCCATTCATGCTCAAGGCCCCTTCTTCCCTGGCTTGTTTGCTTGGGAAAAACTTAGCCGCTACTTTAGTCACTTTCTCCTCACTGGGAGGAAAGATCTGATACAAAGCAGGAGGAGAGATTTATTCTGACTCGGTTTTTAGAGATCAATCCGTACTCAGCTGGCTCCAAAGCAAGCAGGGCACCGTGGAAGGGGCTGGGCATGGGGAGAAGTAGGGGAGAGAGGAGAGGATCTAGTGACCCACCTCCAGTCAGGTCTCCCCTCCAAGCACGCAAGACTTTGGGGAACATTTCAGATCTGAACCATGACACCTGCCCTTGAGATTCCGCACAGAATGTCTCTGCTTTTAAGACGACTTCTGAGCATCTGCCGTCCGCACCGCTCTCACATCTGAACCCCCCCTTGTGAAACCCTCGGCCCACGCTGCAGTTTTCCTGGTGTGCCTCTATGTCTTTACACAGCTGTGAGCTCCTTAAGGTCATGAGCGGGTCCTGTCTGGATACACGGGGCCCAGCATGCAGTAGGCACAAGCTAAATGTTGGATGAAGGACTATAACTTTTTTTTAATGAATTTAGGACAGGGTCTCCAGGGTCTCACTATACAGATCTGGCTCACAGCGATTCACCTGTTTTCAGCCTCCTATGCACTGGGATTACAGGCATGTGCTGAGTCGCAGTTGCTGTCTCAATGCACCGCAGGGGTAAGGCCAACACAGCATGCCAGGGATTGAATCCTGGCCACAGCTCACTGCCGTGCAAGCAGGCACTTTAGCACACTGAGCTATCTGGCCAGCCCCAAAGGATTGTAACTTTTAAAAGCTTTTTCTTTGGTGCAAAATCTTATTGTTTTTAAATTGAAAAGAAAAAGATGGATATAAATTTGTATTGTTTATTTAAACAAATGAAGTTAAAAGACCTCAGTTGAGCCTCGATATCATTAGGGCCATTTATTATCTTTAGCACATCAAAATGTCATGCTGAGCCCTCATTTAAAGTGAATGAGATTACATATTTCACTTTGTAGCACAAATTCACAATTCCTGGGATGCGGCTGGGCATTGCGGCGGGCACCTGCAGTCCCAGCACCTGGCAGGCTGAGCCAGGAGGAGCGCCACAAGATGGAAACCAGCCTGAGCTACACAGCTGGACCATGTCTCAAAAAAAATACCGAGATGATCAAATGAGATACTGCATATGAAAGCTTTTTATGATCACATGGCCTATATAAAGTTTTTTTTTTTTTTTTTTATGAATTTAGGACAGGGTCCACAGGGTCTCACTACGTAGATCAGACTCAGGGTGATTCTGTTTTCAGCCTTCCAAAGCGCTGGGATTACGGGCCTGCACCACCATGTCCAGTCTCAGGGTTGGGGCCAGCATCACACTAGGGATCAAACCACAGGCGCTGCACTCTGCCTATAAACATGATTACTGTTGAAGGATTTGAATTTATAGTCTCCTGCTGGACAATTTTACTGTGATACTGTTCTTTTCCATAGTTTTGAATGCAGTGGAGCAGCCATTTGTCAATAAGATTATGCTTTAACCTTTCTCTAAATTATGAACATCTTTTTATAATTACCTTAGGGCTAGAAATATAGAACAATTTTTAATGAAAATCTTTCAACCTGGCAGTGCTTTTCAGTTCTTCCTCTGCTATTATACTGGTAACAAATGCTCTCTTGCAGCGTAGGAACTCCGCAGACGTTCATTGATTGGTGGGTGCCCTGCTCTGCCCTTTGCTGCTACCATAAGAGCACTTACTTATGACAGCATAATTTCAATTCAACTTTATGGCTTTTTCAATACAAGGCATTTCTTAAGATCGCTTCCTCACATACACTGTTCTCCACTTAGTTGCTCAAACTGCCAATTTGTATGATCCACAGAGTAACACTTCATT
This sequence comes from Myocastor coypus, assembly GCA_004027025.1. Taxonomy (NCBI): domain Eukaryota; kingdom Metazoa; phylum Chordata; class Mammalia; order Rodentia; family Myocastoridae; genus Myocastor; species Myocastor coypus. The sequence continues at coordinate 33,101 of PVJA010009857.1, forward strand.
AATTCTGCGTTATTGAGGGATCCATAAAAAAGAAAACTTCCCATGTAATGAAAGCTTGCCCTTTCAAAATCAGAAATTTGACATAATTAATCACTTTTAAGGATTAATCATTTTTAAGCTTCCAAAACTGTATCTAGCACACAATGATAATTCTATTGCAGTTTTCTGTAGTGGAGGTCAAGGCTGTGGCAATGTCGTGATTCCTTTCCTTGTGACAAGAGTGCACAAATGTACTCTTGAGCAGGGTCTGGTGGGAAGTAGACATGTAAGCCATTAAGATCCAGTGAAAATTGCTGGCCTACTCCAAAAACCCAATGTCTCAAGTGCTCCAAGACCCAACGCTTTTTGAGCACTGTAGGATATCACAAATGGAAATTTTCACACCTGACCTCATATGATAGGTCATAGTCAAAATGCAGGAACAATAAAAGTAGCACCCAGAATTATCTTCAGGGGCTAGTGAGATAGCTCAGTGGACTAAGTGCCTGCTTAGGCAAGCACAGAAACCAGGGTTCCATCCTACCAGTCCTGCCCCTAAGGCACGCCAAGCCATCCACTGAGTCAGGGCATTGTCGTGCATACCTGTTATCCCAGTGCTGGGAGGCTGAAAACAGGAGGGTCACTATGAGGTCCATGGTGAGACCCAGGGCCAAAAACACTAAGCAAACAAACAAAAAATTATTTTTCAGTCTATGTGCATAAGGTATATGTAACATGTAAGTGAATTTTTTGTTCAACTCTGGTCTCTTCTCCATGATATTTTATGGAGATATAATAATATATCCATAAATATTCATAATCCCCCCAAATCCAAAACATATGGCCCACACATTTGGAACAAGGGATCCCCAGTTAGTACTAGCAACATGTAAGATCCTAAGAGAACCCCAAGAAAAAGCACATGAGTCTGTTCAGGGATACCAGAGAGGGCTTCTAACAGCGGCAATCACAGCCCTGAAATTTTGGGTTAGGTTGTCGGTTGGTTTGTTTCTGTTTGTTTATTGCTTGAACTGGGAATACAGGAGTTGTACTGGGAATGAAATCCAGAACCTTTGCACTGTTATGTCCCCAGTCATTTAATTTTTTTTTTTTTTTTAATTTGAGCAAGATTCTCGCAAAGTTGCTAACTTACCTAGGCTGGGCTCAAACTTGCTGTTCTTCTACCTCAGCCACTTAGAGTGCTGAGACGACAGGCATGCACCACCATGCTTGGCTGGGGTTGATGCTTTGGCAAGAAGGGCAAGTAAACAGTGGAGATGGCAGCAGAGGCACCGAAGGCAGAGAGCAAGCGCAGGGTGGGAAGTGGGAAGAGGACTGCTTCCGCAGAAGTCTGCGAGTAGAGCAAGAAACTCCCTCTAAGCAGAGAGGACCAGCTAAATCGAATACACTGGCTGAAGCAAACGTAAAGTGATTACCATATACCTTAACATTTGGTTTTCACTTTGCAATGTATAAATGTACACTGACTTGCCAGTCTGTTTTTGTTTGTTTGTTTTCTTACTGAAGGGCCAAGGCTCTTTCTACCAGTGCCAATTCTGTTGATTGGAGTTTCTGATTATATCTCTTGCATCAGTTTAAGACCATCTATGATTTCCAGTTTTGATTTTTTAAGTACAAATTCAAGAATCCATTAGAAATAATCTAAGAATAGTATCTTCTCTGGCTGTTTTTAAAAATAAATGTTGGGCCAGGAGAGATGGCTCAGTGGTCTAAAGCGACTGCCTGGGAAAGCTTGGGCAGCTGCAGGGACCTCGGTTCGATCCCCGGCACCACATGCTGCGCCAGCCCTGCCCTCGGGGTGGGCTGAGCCGGCCATAGAAATGAGTGAATAAACAAATAAAGGTTCTGAAACAAGAAAAACAAATAAAATAAAATAAAATAAAAGTTTCCACTAATCTTTTAATTTAGCTTTGTTTTTATTTTTGTTGTTCCCACATGTTATTTTGCCATTTGTTTGTATTAGGGCATTAGAGATTATTTAACCTAGTTTTCATGAAAATCACACTTTTGTGTTCGTTTCAGATTGTTCCAGATCACCTAATCTTTAAATAAATGCCTTTAGTTTCACAAGTACAAGAGGGACTAAAGAGGCCTGGAAATAAATGTCATCTTGGTAGATGCTCAACTCGCGTAGTGGCAGCGGAGGTTCCCAGATGTCCTAGAGAGCCTACTAGCCACAAACATTCTGAATGGACAGAGGTGGGATGGGGTCTTCAAGACCTAGAGAGTACAACCAATCCCAAGAGTTAGTTAAGGAGAAAGGTGGACCCTGCTGTAGCTCTGCATGACTGGAATGTTTGAATATGGGTTGGGTATCTCAGGTAGGGAAATTGAGAGGTGCCCTTTTATAAGAGTAGTGCTTGTAGGTCATTCTAAAGCAGATGCTGTCAAAGTCCCCTGCAGCAGCTGCAGCAGCAGTAGCACCATCAACACCACCTGGAAATTTATTAGAAACTCTTGACCCATCTCAGATCTCCTGAATCAGAGATACGTGGGTGAAGCCCTAAAAATGTGGTTTTTTAACAAGCTTTGAAGGTGATTCTGATACATGCTCAGAATGTGCTGAAGAGCTGGACCTTGCTTCTAACTGATGCACAAATCATTGAAGAATTATTACAAGGGACCAATCTGAGTACAATGTGTTAGGTTTTGGTTTTTCTTTACATCTCTACCTTGACCTTCCAAAAGACATGCATACTTTCTCTTAGCTTGTTCTGGAGAGTTCAGCTTTCTGGATAATTAACCTTATAGGTCACAGTGAGCTATTCCCAAAAATCTTTTTTGCATTCTTGAAATGGATGATTACTTCATTCATCCAACATTTATTTATTAAGACCTTATGACGTATCAAACATTGTCGTAGATAGTTGGGATACATTACTAAAAACAAAACAACACAAGACAAAAATCCCTGCCTTGGGAGGCTAACTTTACTTGGAGGAGATGAACAATAGACAGAATAAGTAAGTTAGTGTATTAGAAGAAAGAAAAGAGTAATAAAGCAGAACCAGAAGCAGTGAGAGTTGCTCAGGTGGTGGGGCTCAGTGAACAAGAGGAAAAAGAATGAAAGATAAAGTCCTAGTTTTCACTTTATCTTATTGACATTTGGTTACCTAAACTTCATGTAAATCACAAATCCAGTGAAATAAGTAGATTACAGGAGTGATTGAAAAATATAGTAAATGCTTAAATTTTAGAAGTGTACGAGTTAAGTGCATTTCTTGTGTACAGCATATTGTTGGATTTTGCTTCCTTATCCACTCTGCCAGTCTATTTCTTTTAGAGAATTAAGTCCATTTACATTGATGGTAATAACTGAAATATATTGACTTATGATTGACATGACTTTTACTTACTACTGTTAAACACTTTTTCTCCTGTGTTTAATTGTTTTCCCTATTTGGTGGCTTCTTTCTGTTTGTTCTCATTTGTGGAGTTCAGGTCATTTTGGTCCCTCTCTAAAATATCTTTAAGTAGTTGGTGTAGCGTTGGCTTTGACATCATGAAATTCTTTAGCTGTTCCTTGGCATGGAAGTATTTCACTTCTCCCTCATACTTGATGGAGAGTTTGCTGGGTATAGCAGTCTGGGCTGGAATTTGTTTTCATGGAGGACTTGAAGCACTGTGCTCAATGCTTTTCTTGACTTCATGGTTTGTGAAGAGAAATCTACCATTATTCTAATGTGTTTTCCTTTAAATGTGATCTGTTTCTTTTCTCTAGCAGCTTTTAGTATATTATTCTTCTGCTGGATTTCTGAGATCTTAATTATTATACATCTGGATGTGTTTTTAGTTGAGTTGATATTATTTGGAGTTCTGTATGCTTCAGTAACTGAATGTCAGATTGTTTTTTCATATTTGAGAAGTTTTCTGCTATTACTTCTGTCCATATTTTTTCCATATTCTTTTTATATCCTTTGTATTGACTCCTTCTTGTTGATTCCTATTAATCTCACATTGTTCATTTTTGCATCATCTTGCAGATGTTGAATTATTTTTTCCTGCATCCTAGTTGTTTTTAAGAGATCCTTTCTTACCTTTTCACAGGCTGCAACTGGGTCTTTAAGATCTGAAACTCTATCTTCACTTTCGTTCATACGGTTTTGCCAGCTTGTGATTGAGATTTTATTTTCTTGTATATCTCTTTGAAACTGTTTCATGCAATCTATTACTTTCCTATATTGCTCAATGAGGAAATCCATCATTTTTCTATTCTCCTCTAATTTTTTATCAATGTCTTCTTTGATAGTATTTAAGTTTTTCATTATAGTTATCCTTTCTCTATTTCAGGGATTATTTCTGCTCTGATCTCTCTACCTTTCTGCAGTTGTTCCCCTACATTAGATGTTATTACATTAGAGATAGGTTTTTTTACTTCAGAAGTTACTTCTGGTCTGACTTCCTGTATCGATTTCTGCAGTTCTTTTCTTTTCTTTTTTTTTGGTCTTTTTGAGACAGGATCTCACTATGCAGTTCAGGCTGTCCTTGAGCTCACTTCTGTAGCCCAGGCTGGTCTCAAACTCACACCAATCCTCCTACTTCAGCCTCCCAAGTGCTGGGATTACAGGTGTGCGCCACCACACCCGGCTCTACAGTTCTTTTTCCACTTCAGATTCTATTAATTCATGCATTTCCTTTTTTACTTCAGATGTTATCTTTGATCTGAGTTCCTCTATACATTTCTACACTTGTCTGTCTACCTCAGATGCTACCAATTCAGAGATTTCGCTGCCTGATTCTTGTTTTCGACAATGATACTGTCTCCTGTATTTGTTCTGGGTGGACTTGGGACCTGAGATTTCATCCTGCTCCTTCTCTTTGTCATTTTGTATGAACTCTGCCCTTTGGTGAAGTTATACTGTTAGCACCTATCGAAATTTGGATCTGGATTCACCAGTCTCGATCCCTTCCAGATGTGCCTGGTGGGATCTGGCTGTTGTGCTCAGCTTCTTCCTGCTGCAACTGGGATGGTCAGCGTGGGCGGGCAGGGTTGAAGTTCTGGTGGCTGACGCATGGGAGCACATGCCAACAGAGAGGTCCTGGGCATAGGCCTGGGTTGGTCAGCATGGACAGGTGGGAGCCAGGTTCTGGGGTCTGGTGCATGGGATTATATGCTGGCAGAGAGGTTGTGGGCAGAGGCCCCGGGTTGGTCAGCATGGACAGGTGGGGGCCAGGTTCTGGGGCCTGGTGCATGGGAGCGTATGCTGGCAGAGAGGTCGTGGGCAGAGGCCCCGGTTGGTCAGCATGCTTAGAAGTATATTATAAAGAAGATATGTTTTCATTCGTCTCCCCCAAAGCACTCCCCTTTGCCTCAGACACTGCTTTCATTGTCCTTCCCACTTTCTGAAGCAATGCTAGGAGTCCTCTTTCATGTCATTTATGATCAAACATGGAATGCTGATGCCACGGGCCACTCAGCGAATGGAAAGGTAGGCGTATAAAGGCACTATGGCCGCTACACACTACTCCTTGCATCTAACTTTGAGTAAACCCTCGTTCATTTTTACCAAAAGGAAGAAAAATCATAGTGTGTCCTCAGGGATGGGGATATAATACAGTGGCATAAGCACCTGCCTGGCAAGTGCAAGGTCCAGAGTTCAATCCCTAGTACTGCAAAATAAATAAATAAATAAAATAACATAACATAGTGTGTCCTCACTACATACCAGACATAGTATATACCAGGTCTGGCACGGGATGACTTCTGGCTTTTCCAAAAGTCCAAATGATGAGACACAGTAAACGTTTGACATCGATTTAAGACATCACAGCAGTCATAGCAGAGCAACCAAAGATACTAATGAAAGAGAATTTCCAGGACCACTTGAGAAAGTGGCAAGAATGATGGGATAGGCAGAGAGGGGGTACTTCAAGCAGCTTAATGATAATGTGCCTTTCACTGTAATATATGTCCCCTGTTATCCCTAGGGGATAGTTCTAGGACACCCTGAGGATACCAAAACCCAAGAATGATGAAGTCCCTTACACAGAATGTCATAGTATCTGCATAAGATACTATGTACAATCTCCTACATTCTTTTTTTTTATGGCCAGCTCAGCCTGCCCTGGAGGTAGGGCTGGTGCAGCATGTGGTGCCAGGGATTGAACCACAGTCCCTGCATTTGCCTAAGCTTTCCTAAGCAGGAGCTTTAGACCACTGAGCCATCTTGCCAGACCCCTCCTATTCTTTAAATCATCACTACATTACTTATATAATATAAATCATATGTATGTACTTATAATACTGTAATATTAGGGAATAATGACAAGAAAATCTGTACATGTCCAGTACAAATTGTTTTTCATATATGTTAGTTCATAGTTTGAATTCATGGATGCAGAACTTGTGTTTCCAAATGACAGAGCATATATATTCTGGTAGACATGGGAAGCTCAGTAAGCACTAGGAGTTGACCTTGGTATTCATGTTTATTGAACATCCAAATACTGTGTGTCAGGCACATTCAGAGCTACCAGGGAATGCGGGTAAGTTGCACCCCAGAGCTGCCCAACACGTAAGCCCTGCACATCGTGCCCCCATTTTGTCCTTCCTCCATGGAGCTTGCAGGCCAGGGGGAAAGTGAAATGTAAGTAGCTGGGTGATGCTTGTCTCAAAAGGGAAAGTGCATTGCGCAAAGCCTTGGTCACAGACATATCTATCTGCTACAGTTGAGAAGACAGACAGACAGACACACACACACACACACACACACACACACACAAGAGGCTGAAACCAACACCCCTGACTTCCTGGAGGAAGTTACATTTTAGCATTTTAGCCAAGGCTGGGATTGTGAATAAGATGGATCAAAGTACTTCTGTGGAGGAGGAATCCAGGCACAGTATGTGTGGGCCGTCGGAATAGCTAAAAGGCCCGGAGGAGGAAAAGGGCACGGAGCTGGGGCTAAAGGCATAAGGGGGGACCCAGAGCCAAGCACCCCTGTAAGCCTAAAAGGTTAAGGACAATTGAAAAAGTAGGGAGTGTTTTTAAGTAGACCGGTGATTCATTTGGGGAAGGGCATTTAGAAACTCAAGTATGTTATACAGAAAATAAACTGTAAAAAATATTCAGTAGTTTCAGTTTCATCCTATTTTTATTGAGCACACGCCTGCTAAATATATTCTTAAGTGTTTTGTAGGAATAGAGAAAATAGCTAACAACAGAGCTAAAATAGTTCATGTGCGTTGTTTCTAAATATTCTCCAATAATTAAAACAGGTGTTCCAAATATTAGTGAGGCAGCTGACAGTGACAGTGTATCATCGGTGCTCAGCGCCTCGTGGCCCTGTATAAATTAGGCAGTGGCCGCAGCAGTGCTGATGTTTTCAGGCATGAACTGGTGCATAGCAAAACCTGTCAGAAACAGGACAGAGAAAAAACCACACTGCACATCACTCAACAGCAAAGTGAATAAGGTCAGCCTCAGAGTCCAGAGGTTCTGCTGAAGAAAGGCCTAACTGGTGAATGTCCCCAAGGGCAGGAAGCAAGGACTGTGTTGCAGAGTAAGGCACTTGGGCTCGTTTAACTCGGACATGTGCTGGCTGGCAGTGCAGTACCACCAAGGAATGATTATGACAAAGGGCTTCATAAATTCACACGGGGCTCCTCACGACATAAAAACACAAGGTCGGTAGGGAAAACAAAATATAATGAAAAATGGGGCAAGACCCCCAATACCTGTAGAACTTGGCAGGGTTGCTGATACGTTTCAGCGCATGTCCCTGCAGTTCCACCAGTTCACATACAGCACTGAGTAAAACATCAACCTGGTTTTCTGCAGTGCTGTCTGATTTGTAAGAACCTGATGAGTTTCTTTGAGAGAGAAGTAGCAGCTCAGTCTAGCTCAGCTGTACTCAATCGGAGTTGCTTTCCTATCTACAAACCCTCACTTCAAAGCAAGGAACATAATGTACAATTTTTTAATGGCTCTAGACCCAGGCACTCAGACTCTCTGCTCTGCGCCTTGCCTCAGTGTAAACACCTAATCAAGACTGCCCGCGCTTCAACAATAGCAGCCAAATGCAATTCGAGAACCACAAGCCTTTGAAGTCCTCCCTGCAAAGGCCGGTTTTCTACTCTGAGATAATGACATGCCGTGATTGCTGTCTTTGTTGTATCTTTTCAGTAGAGAAGCAATTATAGGCCCCAATTTAACAGAATAGACATTACACAGCTTATGATGCTCAAAATGCAATTTCATTTGATCATTTTCTCAATTTGATTGGTATTAATAGAATGGTTCACCCCCCCCCCCAAAAAAAAAAAAATAGCCAGCAGAGGTTGTATCCCATTCCACTTTCAAAGAGATAATGTAGACGCTCAGTGCAAGCCTCACGGGGTGATCCAGCCCGAGCTCGAGCCAAGCAGCCCATGGGCGAGATACTGGACAGCCTCCATTTGCTGGGAAAGGAAGCATCAGACAGTGCATTTTTAACTTGTAAACTCCTCATCAGAACGATATGAAACATCCCTTCATTGTCAGTGGAAAAAATCAGTATTACTAGTGATAAACAGAATTAGCCAAACCAAGTGCCCTTTACTTCTTAGACATAAGTCAAGGCACCTACCTCTGAGGGAATAAGGGATGGAAGACTTGTGATAACACTGGCAAACGTGGCAAAACCTAATCTCCAGGTGTCTCTGGAGCCAGTGCGATGAGAGGGACCAAGAAGCTTGGGAATTGTCCTTGGCCTTGAGCAGCGGCCTGTAACACTTGAGTGCTTCCTGTGGCGAGGCCTTCCATGGGCAGAGGAGGTCAATCCTTGCGGACATGGAGGTTCTTCCACTTGGAACCCAAGTCCAAGAGCAAGCAGTACATTTCTTATTTTAGCAGAATTCATAGGACATTTTCATTTTTCTCACATAAATTACAGATGAATGTTTAGATATTTCAACTTCCACACCATGCACCTGTCAGCTTACAGTGTGCATGTGAACAGCAAGTGCGACAGTATTTTAAAGCAGTCATACATGGTTTAATAATCATGGGACAGAGCAGGGACAGGCAAAGGCACAGTGCAAATAGGAGACACATGGTGTTGCCTCTTTCATGCCGTGGAAGCCATGTTGAATGATGTATGGTGAGATTATCTTCATTGTCAAATATTTACCTATCACTGTTTAATACAGTATTTACTTCTTTCTGAATTGAATGTGAGATTACACTAAAAAAGTAAGCAGCAGAGGGAGAATTTGAACACAGGCACGACAGGTTCCAGTCCCATGTTTGTTCCAGACTTATAGCTGGCCCTCGCCCTGACTCTATGGAAGCAAGCACAGGCCTGGCAGTAGCTGGTGTGCATATCCAGGATCTGACCCTATGCAAGCAGGCATGGGCCTGGCAGCAGCCGGTGTGCGTATCCAGGATCCTTCCGGCATCAAAACTGTGTCACTTTGCTCTTATAGTGAATCCAGATGGCTAGAATTTCACATAGTCCTGTAGAGGAAATTTCACAAAACAAGTGTAAAGTCCTGCAGCTCAATTTGAAAATCAGTTCCATGCATTCAGAAAGAGATTAAGTAGGGGAGGAATCAGAGAGCTGCTCCGTAGCTCACATAGCACAGCCGTAGCACTGCATCACAGGAGGAATGGCAGGAAAGCTCCAGCACAGGTCCTTTGTATAGGAGAAGGCACAGGAGGGCACTGGTGCCGCTGCTACCAGCGGGGCCGCCGTCTGAAAAAGGGTGCACCTGTTCTGTGTTACTCCAGCGAACAAAAGAGAAAATATGGGAAGGAGTGTTTCCGTTCAGACAGGCAGAGCTTTCTGGCACCTGAGAGCTTAGTGACTGAGCATCGTGCATGAAGCAGGGATTATTTTCTTGTCTTTAAGCCATGACAGATACATACCCTTGTACTGACCCTACAGAAGCAGGCACAGGCCTGGCAGCGGCCAGGGTGCATAGCCAGGATCCTTCCAACATTAAAACCGTGTCACTTTGCTCTTGCAGTGCATCCAGATGGCTAGAATTTCACGTAGCACAGACTTAAGATAGGCAAGGAATGGCCAGTCACTGATCCTGCCTGCCTTTAGCAGCAGTCCTTAAAGTTGGCCTGTGGGGTAGACCCACCTGGAGAACATCCCCCACACACACTTTAAAACATAATAGATGGGAGCTTTAAAAAACTAATATTTTGAAATTTAAAAAACATAATAGATGGGAGCTTTAAAAAACTAATATTTTGAAATTTAAAAGTCCACTCCCAGTGTACTAATGGGCTCAGGCTGGAATTAAAGAATTAGTATTTTTTAAAAGCTTCCTAGCCGGGCGTGGTGGCTCACGCCTGTAATCCCAGCACTTGGGAGGCTGAGGCAGGAGGATTGGTGCGAGTTCGAGACCAGCCTGGGCTACAAAAGTGAGCTCAGGACCAGCCTCAACTGCATAGCGAGACCCTGTCTCAAAAAGACAAAAAAAAAAAAAAAAAAAAAAAAAAAAAAAAAAAAGCTTCCTAAGTTTTTCCTAATATCTGAGGTTCAGAGTCACTAATCTGCATCATCCTGATTCACTGAGTACCAAAACTACAAAGTCTTTTTTTTTTTTTTTCCAAAACTGAAATCCTGCTGGTTTAGGATATTCCCAATAAGTGAGGTAGATTGGCAAAATACTACACATGGAGGCTCTGGAGTTAGACAGCTTGGCTCTTCTCCTTACTTGCTGTTGGTCCTGGAAAAGTTTCTTAACCTCTTTGCACCTTAGTTTTGTTTAATTCCCAAGGAGGGGACAATGATAGTACTAATGTGGTCAGGTCTTGTAAGGGTCGACACCTGTTATGGGCTGTATACCAAGGGCTTGGCACAGCTGCTGCTATTCCCTGAGCATCCCGTGTATACAGACATTATCGCATCTGTGCTGCCATCATCCTAGAGCACAGATGTCCAGATGTACAATTAACAATAATGCAAAAGTGGAACAATCCATGCTTTCCAACATCAGTTCTTCAACAGGTTATTTTATTTTATTTTTTTTTCCAATTCTTTTATTGTTTAAATTTAACAATGGTTATATTACATATTTTCATCATCGGATCAGTTTAGATTAATACATATAGGTATATAAGATTGATCAAACAACTAAACATTACAACAGGTTATTTTAAAATAGGCTTTGTTAGGCAGCCTTGCCTAACTGTAGGCCAATGTCAGTGTTCTGAGCACATTTAAGGTGAGCTCAGCCAAGCCCCAATGTTCAGTAAGCATTTTCAACTTAAGGTGAGTTTTTTTTAAAAAATTAATTTTATTGGTATATTTTATATACATAAGGACAATATTCACCATAGGAAATTTGTCCTTGTTCATACTATATCTTGGTTATTCTTTCCCCCTCCCTCCAATCCTTTCCTTATTTACACAGCTTTGTTTCCATTTTTCCCTCTTATTCTGTTTTTCCCTTCTTTCCTACTCCTCTTTTCCCTTCTTCTCCTTCCCATCTGAACATTTCCTGCCTCCTCGCCACAATCTGTCATCCACTTTGGTCCTCATTTACATTTTGTTTCTTATACAAGAGAAACAATGCAATATTTAAATCTATGTGCCCAATTTATCTCACTTAAAAGTATGGTCTCAGTGCACCTAAAAATACCTTAAGTTTTTTTTTTAAAGAATTTTATTTTTTTTTCTTGTTTCAAAACTTTTGTTTATTTATTTTTATGGCCACCTCAGCCTGCCCTGAGGGCAGGGCTGGTGCAGCATGTGATGCCAGGGATCGAACCGCGGTCCCTGCAGCTGCCTAAGCTTTCCTGAGCAGGCGCTTTACACCACTGAGCCATCCTGCTAGGCCCAATACCTCAAGTTTTTAAGATGGATTTTTCAGGCCTGCATAAGTCAGGGAGCATCTGTATCATGTTATTTCATCATATTTCTGTAGACATTATAAAATGTTGCCTGCAGTATTGACCAGTAGATAACTTAAAATTTATGTTCCCTGAGTATCTGTGGAGTCCTTAAAGTAGACACATCCACCTTGAACACCAACAGAGCTAGTCATTCAGCCCCACAAGACTGTGTGATGTTTTTAGCAATAGGTTTGCATGACTCGATTGCGCAGAGCTTGTGCCAGTGCTGAGTGAGTGACCGTGAAATGCTGTGTGGGGAGGTCACAGTGTGGCACAGGCCGCCTGCTGTGCCTGCCACACTGTCACTGTAGCTGAGATGGCATGCCACGTGTCACATGTCACATGCACTTGGGGCAGTGATTGCCAGTGAGAGTACTTCACCTTGCCCCCATGAGTGTGGGCTGCAAAGACGGGCATTTGGTGTTATTAAGCAGGCATGTATGTTTCCTTTTTATTAAACTCGGGCCTATAGTATTAGCTCACAAAACATTTTAGTAAGTTCAAATGCAGAGTTCTCTTACTCATGTACATTGACTTTATATCTTATACGCAACCCCACTCAGTTTGGCTCAGGCAAGGCAAAAGATTAGATGCCCACGACCGCAGTGGCCGGCGTCCCTTCACACCTCCAAGGGAAAATAGGCTTCATTCTCATTTTCCTTGGGAACAGTCCCAGTCCCTGAGGACTGAAATGCTAAATTCTTAAAATTAACTGAAAGTAAAACCCAGCCCTACAGGACCTCACAGGCCGGAAGCCCACGATACAAAGACTGAAGTGAAACCAGTTAACCTGGAATCTATGTTGTACTCTCTTAGGACTCCTACCCCATCAGAGTAACTGGCAAGACAGCTGCTCAGAATGCCAAGGAGATGGACGACGCTGCCATCGACCCCGAGGACAAATGGCGTCAAAGAGCACAACAGCTAAAGGTCACTCCTAGGCTGCATGCTAAGTGTGCTTCAGCTGACACCGCCAAATATACGTGACGTTTGCTACTGAGTTCTCGGCACTTAAGAGCTTATTCTGATGTCTGAAAATTGTCACTCACCATCCTGGGCGGAGACTGCTCAGCCTTGCCATCCCTGCCTGCTTTTCCTGTCTTCTAGAGGAACATCTTCATAGCACATGTTAAACATGTAGAGTTAAAACCTCTCACAGAAAAAAAGGCATGGGAAAAGCGTGAGCGGAAAAGGAAAAGGAGGATCCAGGAAGCAGGAGAGACAGGGACAGGGATTTGTGACTAACTAGAGATACGGTCATTTTGTGTGTTTAAGATGCAGTCTCGGGCCAGGGAGATAGCTCAGCAGTCTAAGTGCCAGCCTGGCAAGCACAAGGACCTAGGTTTGATCTCCCATATGGCATGCCATGCCAGCCCCGTGGGAACCAGCCCCCAAAACCAGGCCTGGTGATGCACACCTATAATCCCAGCGCTGGGGAGGCTGAGGCAGGAGGATCACTATGAGTCTGAGCTGCATAGTGAGACCCTGCACCAAATTTTTTTAAGAAGAATAAAATTGTGTATTAAAAAAAAAAAAAAAGATGTAGTCTCAGGAGAAGGGAAGGAGGCCTTCATTTTCGTGTCTTGTCAAGCGCCACCTCCTGCAGGAAGATCTGCCAGGCTCCCTTGACTCAGGGCCAATCCTATTTGCCATTTGTCTTTCACCACTTCCCTGTAATGCCAGAAGTTCTTTACAGTTAGGACTGTGCTTCCCTCGACCCCTCAGCGTCCCTTACCACAGTGTGCTGCCCAGGACCCATGCTAATAGTCACTGAGCGGTTAGAGCAACACTGAAAGGTCCGTAGGGCATCTCCAAGTCAAAACAGCCCTCGTCTAAAATTTCTTTTTCTTTTCTTTCTTGATGCTGAGATCAAATCCAGGGCTTGGCACTTGCTAGGCAAACTCTCTCCCACTGAGCTACATCCTGGCCCTTTTCATTTTTATTTTGAGACAGAGCTGCCAGAACTGAGTGGAATTTGTGACCACCCTCCTGCAACCTCCTGGGTACCTGGGATTTTAGATAGGGACCACCACGTTGAACTGAAAGAGTATTTGTCTTTCTTTCCTTCCTTCTTTCTTTCTTTTTTTTTGAAAAATGGCTTTCAAATAATCCACAGATCCCTCAGTAAACCCACCCTAACAACAAATAACTCCCACTACTAAGAACATAGCTGTATGTGAAATCAGCAGCAGTTCGCACAACACATGCTTATTGAGTACCTATTCAAGGTGCTAGAGACTGAGTGTTTGGCTCAAAAAAAATATGATTTTAAAAAACCAAACAACAAAATGTTTTTTTTTTTTAATCTTAAAAAAAGATAAAACAAGCCAGTGACACAGCTCAATGCTACAGCACTTGCCTGGCAACCACAGCCTAAGTTTGATTCTTGGTACCAAAAAAATGTTTCCCAGGATCTTCCTATCTTCCTAGATTCTTCCCTATTCTAAACGCAAAGAAAAAAAAAAAAAAAAAAATCTTGAGAGGTTGTTTCCTGATCCCTCTGTTCTACACATTCTAAACTTTAGAAGCCAACATAGCTCAGCAAACTAAGCACCTGCTTTGGTAAGCACAGCGACCAGGGTTTGATCCTCCATCTTATATGCCATACCAGCCCCGCCCCTGGGGTGCACTGAGCCAGTGACCAAGTCCAGGCATGGTGGTGCACACCTATAATCCCAGCACTGGGGAGGCTGAAAACAGGAGGATCGCTATTAGTCTGCACTGCATAGTGAGACCCTATGCCAAACATAGAAAAATGAAAAAAAAAAAAAATAGATTATTTCTCAGCTCTGAAGACTGAAAAGTCCCAAATGAAGAACCAACAGGTTCAGCGTCCACTTGAGGCTATGTGGTGCTTTGATGTTACCTTTCGATGTGTCCTCATGAGGTAAAAAGGAATGGTAGAGTGCCATGGATATTTTAGGAGAGAACTGGCCCTGTCTACTACAGAGAGTTCTGCCCTTGAGGCTGGGTCATCTCCGATAGGCCCCTCCTTCAAAACCATCACCTTGGAGATTAGGATTTTTCAGATAAATTGAGGGAAAAACACATTCCTGTCATCTCACCAGGTGAGCTGTGTACTGTCAGGAGAAAAGAACAAAGTTCCCCAACTAATTACCTATTTTAAAAGATAAAATTTGTTGCCACTCTAAAATAAGTCTTCATTTCCTAGACAAGGAAAAGGTAATGACAATACGAAAGGCGGGAGGGACCTGTCAGTAGTAGGACCCTTGGAACTTACCCCTCCCCAGCAGTCTTCCCAAAGAATGTGAGTTTGGTGTTGCTTCAAACACCATCATTAGATCTGCTTCTTCCATTCATCTGAACAGAGTTCTTCCTCTCCAGTAGTGAAAATTAAAGCCAATTAGTGTCTGCCCAAAGTTTTCATATTATCCAATAGATTTGTAACTGAAGTTCAAAGGGCTTGTATTTTATTGTCATTGAGTGCACTAGAGAGACAGATCATAACTGAAGCTCCTCTACCTCAGAACTGACCCTGGAGGCCAGATGCAAATCTCAAGACTTGAGAGTTAAGGCAGGCCACCAGGAGTGGCTTTGTGTTAGAGCAGGCCAGCTTTCTGGTTAGCCTCAGGGCTTGCCTTCTTCCTTCTGCCTAGGATGGGTAAGCAGGAGATTTGTAAGCCCAAGACAGCGAGACACCGCTGTTCCCAGAGTTGAGGGCAAGCCTCCCCAGAGTGGCACGGTACTGAGTGCACATGAATGACTAAGGTCCTTCTTACTAAGAAATTCTCATCCCAGCATTTGGCATCAAGATTTTATATGTGACACTAACATTTTATATGTGACATGAAAACCTACTGCCATTAAGCAGTTATTGTGAGTGCGTGCAGCATGTGCCGACT
The DNA here is from genome assembly GCA_004027025.1 of Myocastor coypus. Lineage (NCBI taxonomy): Eukaryota > Metazoa > Chordata > Mammalia > Rodentia > Myocastoridae > Myocastor > Myocastor coypus. The sequence goes on from PVJA010009857.1 coordinate 48,794, forward strand.
GGCAGGGCTGGTAACAAAAGGCGCCCAGTGAGGGAGCAGGATGAGGCGGAGGATTCCAGCGCGTGGCGGAGATTAAATAGCCTGAGAATGGCTTTGTGTATTAACTTCAGGGGGCTCAGGTCTTGCCACCTAAAGAGTGGCACCTGATGCCTCCATTGTACGTAATAAATCTTGAGTAAACCACAGATCTCAAGTAGGCTGCTTGGAAGGTGAGAGAAATCACATCAAATCCATAAACGTCTTCCTTTATGCAGACTGAAATGCCATTTCTCTGGCACTTAAATTTATGTGAATAGCAGATTTAACACTTGAGACAATTGAAGTTTGTAAAATGATGAGTCCTTGGCCTTGTTGATAAAACGCCCTGTGAAAAGGACTATTATGAACGGCGTCGTCAACAGCAAAGGCAACAAGTGACTAAAATCAAGTGCTAACCCAGGATTTTAGGCCTGGTACCTGAGAAAAGAAATCTGATAAGTTTTTTTGTTCTTTTTTGTTTTAATGGTTATGAGAAGAGAAAACTGGACAGTAATAGTCAGCAGTGGAAAGAATTCTGAAGCATTTGTTGCTCTAGAGAGTTAAAGGCTGAACAAATATTGAAAAGAATAACTATCAGTATCAGCATTCAGAGATCACAGGCAAGGGTGGCTCGCTGGACTTTTGTGAGCAGCACCGACAGCCGACAGCCTCATGCTCCTTGGACACACCTTTCAGACTGTAGAATAGCCATTTCTTGGGGATGCACTACAAGGAAGGATTCTCATGGGGCTATCTGTTTGCGGAGCCTTTTTGCCTAAATTTCTCCTACACTGTTCGATAGATTGCATGGGAGAAAGATCTTTTTTATCTGGACACAGAAAAAAAAAAAAAAAGTTTCCTTTCATTTGGAGCCCTGAAGGTAAAATTGGCAAGTCTATAGGAATTAATTAGAGCATGGTCAATCCCTCAGAAAGTTCACATTCCAGCTGTGCCACACCTGTAATCCCAGCACTTGGGAGGCTGAGGCAGAAGGATCAGTGTGAGTTCGAGACCAGCCTGGGCTACAAGAGTGAGCCCAAGACCAGCCTGAACTGCATAGCAAGACCCTATCTCAAAAAAAAAGAAAAAGTCTACTAAAAAATTTGATATGACAAATAATATCATATATGATCTTCAAATTTAATCTTGATCTCTTTCTTTGTAAGTAGTTTCCTTAGGAATAGAATATGCTTAATAGTCATAGGATTGCATCAGGAAAGTGAAATAAAAGCTGAACTCACTTCACAGTAATGTGATCATAATATCAAGCTGAAATAATTTGAGTAAAAACATATTTTACTAATTGTAAGAATTATTTTATGGGGCTAGGGAGATAGCTCAGTGGCATAAGTGCCTGCCTGGCAAATGCCAGGTCCCAAGTTTGATCCCTGGTACTGCATGCAATGCCGGCGCTGGAACCAGGCCTGGTGGTGCACACCTGTAATGCCAGCACTAAGGGCAGCTGAGACAGGAGGGTGACTGCAAGTCCAAACTGCCTAGCAAGACCTTGTATCAAGAAAAGAAAGAATTATTTTCTCCAATTATCTAATCGTTCCATTTTTTAGTCAGTGTTGCATAGATACAGGCCATAGAGGTTTTTGAGGGTTATGTGTGTTAAAAAGAGAAAAATAGTGCTGTCGTTATATAACACATTGGTGCAGCTGCTCATCTTACTGTTTTCAATAAGCATTTAATCGTGCTTCCCAGAGACGTCTTAACTCAGCTAATATTCGGCAGAGTCAGGAGCACTCTATTACTTAGAGAAGATTCCCAAATGGCTGTTGCACAGTAGGGTCACACCGCGGATCTATTGTAGCAGGAGGACATTTTGTTGTTACCAGCCTTTGTAAAGCATAGCAATGGTTCTGAAATTGAAGTCTTTCCCCCCAGACATTTGGTTGCCTAAGTACAGGCTATATTAAGAGACGGAAGCAAAACAACTATTGTGGTTTCATAGCTGCCCTGTCATAGCCCAGACTCTCAGAGTCCCCTGACTAAATCTCATTTGTTTCATCTGTGGAAGAGGTCGTTTCTACCTTCTGACCTGTACAAGTAAGCAGAGCCGATAATATGTGCTATGATTCATACCTAGCATGGATTTGGTGAGTAAAGCGAATCATCAGTGTTTTCTGGTTAGGATATTCAAAATATTCATTCAGTTCAAATAAGCCTGCATGGTTTGTTGTAGATTTGTACTGTCTTTCTGTGCAGCTTTATGCAGGTAAAGCTTTTAACCAACCCCAATTTGGTAATATTCCTCATTATAGCTTTTAAGTCAAAGGCATGTCCTAAATACAAAGTCCATTCTAAGCTCTCAGTTGCTTTCTAGGCTTTTAATCTAAAATTGCCTAGAGAAATCACCCCTCTGCTCACCCTCCAACTATCAGAAGTATAAAAAGGACTCGCCACACACTTTCCTCTTCTGCTTGTAATTCTATGGCCCCCTTCCTAGAAGTGTCAGCCGTCACTTCAAAAAAAAAACACTGAAATTTTTGAAAAGTAGTTACCTCCTGATTTTATATTAACCTAAAATACTTTTTTTTAGAATTATCAGGAATACTGTTCTCAAAATGAAGGCAAAAAATCAAGCAGTCTCCCAAGAGATCAGTCCTCTGAATCAGTAAATGGCCACCAACCTTCCAGAAGACTCGCAAAGCCCAAAGTTCAGAGACCACACAAACACCAGCATGGCAGGAAGGCCTTCTTGACTAAAGAGCTCATTGTCAGTCAGGAAAACCAGAATAAAACTCCCAGGGAGCAGCAAAACCCAAATCAGCCTGGTTCTGCTGTGCTTCTGAGAGCTTCTGACAGTGACTTGCAGGACCTGGGCACCGTTACGAGCAGGAATCTCAAAGAAGCCTCCAATGTATCTGCTCCTCCAAAGCAGACTTCGGACAAGGTACTGTATAAAAACAGGACTGGGCATCATTCAGTCCTGAATGTTAATAAAGAAAGACAACACAGAGATGAAGAAGAGAAAAATTTTTCATATCAGCACCCACCCATCTATAGCCTTCCTAACATGGACTTGAACAGCCTTCTTGAACTTTCTGAGAAGCATGCGCACTTGAGCCAGAAAGGCACATGGTCTGCTGCGGACATGGACCCACGTAGAGCCGCCGAAAGAAAGCAGCCCGAGCAGCCCTACGGAGAGACAAAGTATAGGAACCTGGAGATGCTCTGGTAAGAACTCCTTGTTCTTCAGTGGTTTTCAGACAAGAACTAATCTTCTAGAGAAAGACGAGAGCTGGAGGACATGGGGGAGCCCCTGGGAACAGGCAGCTGAGAGGGAAATTCACATATAGATTCTTGGGCTCTGGTTGCTGTCCAGTACAGACTACTTTAGATGAATTTTCTTTTACTTCTCTCTTTTATTATTTCCACTGTAGATAAGAAAAAGAAAGTTCCTTCAGTTCTCTCTGTCACAGGCCCTCTTTCCTGTCTTACTCCTCTCTTATTTGGGACAAGAACCTTGTCCACTGCTGAGGAGGTAAATGTTTTGAGACCTCGCATTGATTTTGCCCTCATTCCCGATGGATAGCTGGCAGGGTCTGGTAGAAACCCAGTTTGGAAATAATTTCCCCATAGAACTGTCTTTTTCCCTCCGGGGTTGTGGTGGAGAAACAAGAAGCCACCATATTCCACCTTGTTCCAGAAACTTGAGTCTCATAGTTCTAGGAAGATATCTTCCATCATCTATCATCTCTCTTTTTAAAAAAATGATTGTTTCAGAACTGTTTTAGAGCCGGGCGTGGTGGCGCACGCCTGTAATCCCAGCACTCAGGAGGCTGAGGCAGGAGGATCGATGCGAGTTCGAGACCAGTCTGGGTTACAAAAGTGAGTTCAAGGCCAGCCTCAAATGCATAGCGAGACCCTGTCTCCAAAAGACAAAAAAAAAAAAAACAAGAACTGTTTTATTTTATTTATTTATATGTGTGTGTGAGTGTGTGTGTGTGTGTATTTTATGGCCAGCTCAGCCTGCCCTGGGGGTGGGAGGCTGGCACAGCATGTGGTGCCAGGGATCGAACCACGGTCCCTGCAGTTGCCTAA
>PVJA010009858.1:0-59238 GCA_004027025.1 Myocastor coypus
GGAGGGACGACGGATGAAATGAATGGAGAGGTGGACAGGGGGACGAGGAGATGGATGGGGAGACGGGACGGACGCAAGAGAGAGACGGTGGGTGGGTGGAGGATGGGTGGACAGCTGAAAGGAAAGCTGGCTGGGTGGCAGAGGTGAACGGGTGGATGAGTAGATGGACGAACGGACAGAAGGGGGAAGTGGGCAGACGGATGCTCGGACCTCACCTTGTTCCACCTCCTGGGTCATTTCTGCTCCCGCCGCTTCAGCTGTACCCCAGGCCTCTGGCCCCTACGCCCATGCGGCTACTACCCAGCCCTAGTCCACAGGGCTCCGAGGATACCCTGCCTTCTGTCCTCAAAGCCAGTGTCACACACTTAGCACCCAGTCCACTCCACGCCATTTAAGAGCAATGGGATGGCCGTGAAGCAGCACCGGCACTGAGCAGAACGAAAACGGGACACACACGTCCACGCCAGTACCAGCCACGGAGCCTGGCCCACAGCACACGTCACTCACAGCTGGAGGACACGGGGCTCACCGGCCCTGCGGAATACTCCTCAGCCAGCCCAAGGAGCCTTAGAAAAACCAAAAAAGCCAGACGTTGAGCGCAAGACACCAGCTGCAGCACACAAAGGGTAGGCTTCTGCCTGCGTGAGACCTTCTGTGACAGCAAAGGTACTGAGCTCAAAGCCCCGCGGCTCCTGGCCCTTGGACTGGCGCTGGCGTCCGAGCAGGGCCGGCCCACAGCTAGCCAGCCGGGGAGGGGTGAGCAGCAATGCCCTCGGGGTTAAACAACGAATCAAGTCTGTGACGCTCCAGTGCCTGCCCCTGGGGTAAGGATGTTCCACAGCTCCTCAGATCCCCAAGACCATGGCCCTCCTTGCTGGGGACAGGGGGCCTGTGCTAGCCCCCAGCACCTGCGCCACCTGCCACCCCAGAAAGGGCCCGCGGTGGCAGCTACACTCAGCTCCTCCCCTTGCGCCAGCCCCCGCCCAAGACACGGGATGTCAGGCGGTTCTGATTCCCACACCATGGCAGCACAGTCAGCAGGTCGGCACCCGAGGCTCCGGGACACAGCCCTGGCCGGGAGCTACGTACGTAGCCAGGCTGGGACACCTGCACCCAGCACAAGGGAGGCACCGACCCCACGTGCCCAGAGCCAGAGCTGCTCCGTCCGAAGTTAATCAGTGTGCCCCGGGCCCGAGCCAGCTGCCTGCTGCCCCCGCCGCACAGTGCTCTTTCCATCTCGTTTTAAAAGGAAGCGAGAAAGCTGGGCGCGGTGGCGCATGCCTGTAACCCCAGCACTCGGGAGGCTAAGGCAGGAGGATAGGTGAGAGTTCGAAACCAGCCTGGGCTACAAAACTGAGCTCAAGGCCAGCCTGAACTGTACAGAGAGACCCTGTCTCAAAAAGACAAAAAAAAAAATAAAAATAAATAAATAAATAAATAAATAAATAAAAATAAAAATAAAAGGAAGCGAGAGTGCGGGGGACCCTAGGTCACCCCAGGGCTGCCCCCACCCCCAGACCAGGGCTGCTCTTCCCAGGCTGCGCCTTCCATTACCATCAGCCAGGGCCCCTCCAGCCGGCTGCCCACGTGCAAGGGCAGGGCAGCAGGAGGGGATGCGGGCCAGATGCCTGGCCTGCATGCCGTGTGGCAGGAGCAGGGAGGCAGCCAGGGCCTGGGCTCTCGAAAGGGACAGGGCTGGTCTTCCCCATTCCAATGTCTGCACCGGAAGGAACCAACAACCAAGGAGGAAACGGCCCCCACCTCCACGCTGAGTGACCCGGGAGGACAAACATTAGAACTTCGCCTACGTGAGGTGAAGGAGCCACTGCACTCAGAGAAAGGAGGACAGCGTCTGCGCGTGGCCACCCCAGCAACTTGGGAGACTGCGGCGGGAGGATCCCAAGTTTGAGCCCAGCCCGGGCAACTCAAAAGACCCTGTCTCAAACTTTTGACAACGTTTTATAAAGGGGATGGGGGTGTAGCGCAGTGCAAAGTCTGCCCAGGGTGCCAGACCCGATCCTCCCGCAGTGCTCCGAGGACGGAGGCTCCAGGCAGCCTTCCCACCTCAGGCCCCCACCGGGAGGCTTCATTCAGACAGACCCAGAGAGGAGCCGAACCGCTGGCTGGGCCTCTGTTCCCAGGCGCCATCTGCACTAGCCACCCAGCTGCCGGAAGCAGCCCTCCCCATGGCCCCAGGCAGCTTTCTGAGGAATTTACAGGGTCGACCCACGTATTCTGGGGCAGATCTCAGGGGACACCAAACACATGTGAACCAGGACAAATGTTCCTGCGGCTAAGAATAGCCACCTGCTGTGGCGATGTATAATGTCCACCCCAAAGGGGGCCACAGGCCACATATACCCCCTGGCTGGACCCTCCACCCAGCCGGGCCAGAGTGACCCAGAGGCCACCAAGACATGACCTTCAGACAAGGGGGAGGACCCGCCTTGGAGGGGCCAGGCCAGCGCTCCAAGGTGCAGCTGACAGCAGAGTCACCATCAGATAGCCCTGTAGCCCAGAGCCGGCCAAATACAGGGCTCCAGGGCTCCGGGCAGCTGCAGCTGGGTTGGAAATCCACCTGGGCCTGGGTCAGAGCAGAGAGGCCAGACCAGAAGGCTCAGGAAGGAGAAGACACAAAACATACAGAGATCAGGCTCCTCCTGGAGCCCAGGCCCCAGGCAGGCTGGGCGCAAGGACCTGGGGAGAAAGAACGGGCCCACGGCACAGCAGGGCCAGGCCCACAGCCAGGCCCTACAGGCCCAGAGCCCCAGGCAAAGCCAGAAAGCCCGGTTTAGAGACCTCTCCTGCGTTTCTGAAAGCTGCAGACTACAAACCCCATGCTGTCCACTGGTCTGGCAGCAGGGGCTTATTAGGACAAGGTCAGCAGAAGCCACCATGAGACAGGCCAACATAGGGCGGGAGGGGGCACCGTCACCAACACCCTGCACCCCACTGGAATGGGATGAGCTGGCCACATAAGGCAGGGCCACGGAGACACCCCAGCCTGGCCCCATCTTCAAGGCATGGATGGGGTGACAGCTGCTACCCTCTGCCTTCCCGACACCCCAATTTCCCTTCTCCCTTCCCGCATCCCCCAGTGCAGTGTCTGCAGGAGGCTGAGCTTGGCCCCAGGGTCTGGTCAGCGTCTCCAGTCCAAGCCACACTGGCTGTGGTAACTGGCTTGGGCGGGGAAGCAATTCCCAAACTGGGCCGATGGAATGCTGCCTGTGGTTTAAGGCCAGATCACCAAGAGCCCTCCCCGGGCCACTGCGCTTTAGCTGTGCCCAGGAGCACCCAGGTCCAGCTGTGGCTGAGCCATTTTCAGTCAGGGAAGCCTTTGTGTTCCCAAGTGCAGAAGAAACAGGAAGTCTACCGGTTGCCACCAGAGACCTAGAGAAGCAGCCTCCCCCAGCACTCCGCTGCTACGCCGCCTGGGGCTGCCACAGCTAGATCTTGCACCTCCTGGTTGCAAGAGAACAGGATTTTTTCGGTGCCAATCTGGCACTGATGGCGGCTCTAACGGAGACACAGCTGGCAGGGATCTGGGTCACCCCAAGAGGCCTGCAGCCCCACATGGTAACCAGAGCCGCCTGGGCTTCTGGAGGAACGTCCTGATCCCATGCTCCGAAGGGGACACCTGCCCGGCTGCAGCGCAGGTGTGCTTTCTCGGGCACCTAGGCTGTACACAGAGGGCAGGCAGCCTCGCCCACCGTGCCCCTGGCCTTCCTGGCTCAGGCTGGAGGTCAGGACTTGTGCCCAAGCAGGACCCATGCGAACCAGCGAACATCCCTGTGGGGTGATGTCCCTCTGCTGCATCACCCAGCCACAGCCTGGAGGGGTCCCAGCATCAGGTGCTGGCTCCAGCCCTGGAGGCTCTCCCACTTCCTGTCAGCTCATCACACAGCTCCCGGAGCTGTGCGGCCTCTTCTAGCCAACTGACCTTCTCTGGGCCTCAGTTTCCTTCTCTGTGACCAACAACTGGCAGAAGAGGGCATGTGGGGAGAAGGGTGCCTCCCGGGCAGGGCTGGAGAGACACAGCCTAAGCATTATATCCTCTGGGAGGCCTGGGCCTCCTGGGACAGGGCAGGCACGGACATGGGGCCATGTGACATCCTCCTGGGACGTTGGAGAGCCAGCGCCCACCTCCAAGGCCAGGGTCACTGGCCACGTCCACTTCCAAGGGCTGCCCTGAAAATAACCACTGAGCAGGTGGCTTCAGACCACAAATTTATTCTCTGGGCTCCGGAGGCCGGAAGCGTGTGACAGACAGCAAGGGTGACAGAGGGGCCGGGCCGGGCTCCACCGGTGGCCCTGATCCTCCCACCTCCCTCCCTTCTGTGGCCATCACTCGTGTCCCCGACCCCCGCTTCACGGTTCGTTTTCATCTCCACTTGTCCCTCCTAGGGACGTGGGTCATGAGACTCAGACAAGGCCCACAGGGACCCAGGAGTGCTTCTCTCTGACCGCCTCTGCATGGATGCTTCCTCCAGGCGCCGCTGCTGCCGCCGGACTCAGACCAAGGATGTGCACTCCTGTCCCCAGGGACCGCCGCTCAGCCACACACCCACAGCCCTGCCTGGCTCTGCCCATCTGGCACCGTGCCCAGCAGCCCTTAGGATGAGGGCACCCTCTCACCAAGTGGTCCCGGCAGTACGGCAGCTGCCAGGCCCTGGCCTCCTCCTGGTGACAAGAAGTGGGATTCTCACGCCCGCAACTCTGGGAGAGGCCAGCTTGCCAGTAACTCACCCATGTCACAGGCTCAGACGTGGGGAGGGGACCTGGAACCCCAAGGGCCAGGCCCAGGACTCGGCCAGGAGCTCAGTGAGTGCCTGTGTCCCATGGGGCTGTCCAGGAGGTCACACTTGACCTCAGAGGCCCTGCATGCCACTTCTCGAGTTCCTGCCAGCCGTGGCAGCCCACACAGCCGCCCACCCAGCTTGGGCCACAGAGGGCCCATTATGAAGCCACAGAGGGGGACTGAGCTTGGCCAGGAAGGGGCAGGCCTGGGACAAAGGACTGATTGTCATGCAAATGGTGGGGGAAGCAGGGGCGGCTCTGCCTGCCAGCCAGCTTCACCGTGCTGGGCTCAGGCCCAGAGAGGGGCCCCTCAGCCTGGGAAGCAACTCAGGGGCCCCATGCCCGGCCGCCGCCTGCGCCTGCGCCTGCGCCTGCGTTCCGACAGCTGTGGGCCAGGAACACCGCAGGGACCAGGTGGCTGCGTCCTGGGTGCAGGGGTCGCACCCAAGCCCTCACCCACAGCTGGGGGCAGCGCTCTGTGCTCGCATGGGATCTGAGTCCCTGCCAGGGGAGACCCAGGGAGCACTGCTAGGCACACAGTTTGCTGGCCTGACACCTGCTGCTCGGGCACTGCCAGACCGGAGTGCTTGGGACTCTCGCTCAGGACAGGAAGGGGACAGAGGAGGCGAGTGAAGCCTCAGTCTCCGTCAGGCAAGGGGCTGGGACGCGGCCCTGTGGCAGAGGCCCAGGCTGGCACCCAAAAGGAGGGAAGGCAAGTCCTGAGGCAGGGTGTGGTGTCTCAGGTGAGAGCCCCGAGAGGCCTGGTGCCCACCCAGCCCCTCCGTGTTCTCCCCAGCGAGGCCCAGGTCCAGGACAGGTGACGGAGCCTCCTATTCTCCACGCCATGAGTCACACCCCTCACGACTGCTCACAGGACCCCCAAGGACTCCGGCCGCCCTCAGCACCAGCCCAGAGGTGGGGAAAGAGGCACAGGTGTGCCACGTGGATGGGCCCGGCCCAGCAAGGCCTCGAGACTACTGGCTGCTGTCCAGCCTGCGTCCAGGGCAGCTGGCTAGCTTCCCCTTCACAAAGCGGGGCCATGCAGTGCCCTCCAAGGACGTCACTGGGCCCAACTGCCCGCGCTCTGCTTTTAGAGCTCTTTATTTTGAGGTAGCCATCTATAAACAGCATTAGCCAAGAACATGGTGGCATCCTGAGGTCCCACACCCCTTCACCCAGAGTCACCCTCTCTCGGGAAACTGGAGTTGAGTATCAGCTCAGAACCAGGAAAGGGACACGGTGCACATGCGCGGGGGTGCGTGTGCGTGTGCACAAGCCGCATACAGCAACACACATGTGCTGGCCCTGGTGGCCGCTCGCTCCCTTGGGCCACATCCGCTCTGGGCGCTCCTCGGTATGCAGGGAAATCACGCTGAGGTGCGGCCCTGGGCCAGGGTTGGCGCAGCACACACAGCCCCATCCTGCCCCCGGGGACACTGAGGCCAGGGCCACTCAGAGCCATTCCCAAGGACAGGGCAGTGGCCTGGACACAGAGGACTCTTGCGGGCATAGGAGAGGAGGCCTGGGCCAGCCACCGATCTGCATTCCGTGTCCGGCACGAGCCCAGGACAGCTGCCACCTCGACAAGAGGCCGGCTGTGACCTCACCGCCATGCCGAGCACTGCGGGGGACAGCACCCCATGAGAATACACCTGGAACACGGGAGCCCCTGTAGGAAGCGGAAGACAGGGATGGAGACCAGGCCGGAACTCAAGGCCAACCTGGGGTCTTCCCTGGGATCCCCCATGCCAGGGCTCCTCTTGCTCCCCAAGACACACCTACAGCCTGCCACAGGCCTGATGACAACAGTTCCACAGATACATGACCGCCTGGGCCAGGGAGATAGCTCAGCAGAGTAAGCACCTGCCTGGCAAGTGCAAGGTCCTGAGTTCAATCTCTGGTACTGCAAAAAAAAAAAAAAGAATTGATGACTCAAATACATGACCACAGGCTGGACAGAGGGTGTCAAACCCTGGCCCCCACAAGTGCTGATGGCACCTACCCTGCCCTCCCAGGCCCATTCATTAGCTTCCTACCACGCAACCTACAGCGTGGGGACTGCCGCATGCCCATCTGCCAGATGGAAAAACTGAGGCTGAAACAGGAAGCTGCACGCCAGGGTGGAAGACGGTGCGCGTCCAGCCAGTCTGCCGAAGCCCAACCCGAACCTACAGCTCCTTTGTATCCGCTACCCTCATCGTGCATGGCCCTCACTATTGCCCACTTCGTAGGCTTGGAAACCGAGGTAAGGGAGAGAACCAGGGCCCTTTGGGAAGCCCCACAGCCAGGACTGCCCAGGTCCCCTGCAGCCGCCCTCCCACCTGGCGCACCCAGGCCTCCGGACAAGTCCCTCCCTCATCCCTAGCTCGCAACTGAGGGCTCCTTGTGAGCGCAGGGAGCTCCGCCAACTTTCCAGTGTTGCTCTGGCTCCCCCTGCCAAGGCCCCGGGCAAGCCTGGGCCAGTGGCACTGATTTTAAACCAGACAGAGGCTCTGAGCCAATAGCCACCTCGGTGGGGAGCCGAGCGCGGGGCCGGGTCGCAGCGCTGCACCTGGCCTCCTGGGCACGGCCCATCCCGGCCTGGCCAGCCTGGGGATGCCACATGACAAGCCCCCACCCCAGCACTCCTTCTGGACTCCAGCAACTTCGTCTGGTTAGACCAGATGCCCTGACCATTGTCCCGCGAGCATGGGGCTGGCCACCCGGCCACTCTGCCCAGTGACTGTCCAGGCCCTCAGTCTGGCTGGCCTGCGTCCACAGGGACCCAGAACTGGCCCAGGGCTACCACAGTCAAGACAGGATGGGGGCTCCATGTGGGGAACTCCAGGGACCCCCATGTGGTGTCCCCGGCCCACACTCCACAAGCCACAGCCCCCCGCCTGTGGTCACCTCCCCCAGGCCTGGGGACAGGACCACAGAGTCCCCTGCCCACCACCGAGCCCACAACTTCTCTTACCGAGGACACACGCGGCCTTTGCTGGCCTCGGCCGCAGAAAACTTGATGGAACTCTGCACACAAAGGGGTTATGGGGGTCAGCGGACCCGCCTGATGGCCTGGGGGGCGCCCCCTGTACCCCGCGCCTGGCCCATCCTGCTGGGCCGGCACTACACTGCACAGCACGCACGGAGGCCGCTCCCTTCCCGCGAGACTTGGGCTCCCCGGCTCGGGAGGTGCTGCAGGAGAGGTGGCTGGGCTGGTCCCCCCCAGCTTCCGGTCCAGTGGCCCCCCGAAAGCACGGCAGGCCTAGGCCCGCTGGGGACAACCTGCGGGACTGCCAGAGCCCACCGCAGGCCGCCACCACCCGGACTCGGCCTCCACGGTGCTCCCTGCTGCACTCCAGGCCTATAAACACAAGGAATTACATAAGTCCACCCCTCTTGTTTGGAAGCCAAAAGTACAAGCTTTCTCTCCCAGCCCTGGCAGTAAGTAATAATTCCTCATTGCCATGGTAACCCTGGCGGGCTTCCAGCCGACTCGGGCTGAACACTGCGAGGCCTTTTTATAGCTCGGCTAGCAAACCTCTCCACTCTGCGCCGGCAGGCGGACCAGCGCCAGCCCCGGCGTCCCCTCCTTTAACCGTTTCCTCCCAGCCGGTCGGCCTGGCGCCCCAGAGCGGCCGCTCTGTGGAAGCCCGAAGCCAGCACTGCCCGTTCTCCAACCCAGGCCTCCATGGCAGTGGCCCTGCCTTTCTCTCCTGCTCCTTTCACTCTCAGGGGAAGAAAGCAAGGCCCAGGGTTCTGAACCAGATTCCTCTCAGGGAGAGAGGCCCAGGGAAAAAAGGCAGAGCAGGACACATGCGTGTACACACATGTGCGTGCACACACACACAGGCTGCAAAGGCGGTGTGGTGGTCTGCCACCAGCCAGGGACATGCCTGAGTGCCTCCCGTGTCAGCTGTAGCCAAGAGAGGGGCTCTGGGGCTTAGGAACTCCAAGACAAGGGCCACGACCAGGAAACACTGGTTGGCAGAACAGTCCCAGGTCTGGTCCCAGCACCAGGCTCTCCGGGTTCTTCATGGTGGCATGTGGTTGTGTGGTGCCAATATAAGGAGGGGCCCAGCCGTGTGGGTCCTGGGTCTGCAGCATGTGTGCCACGCTATGGGTGGATCAGAAAAGCCCAGGGTAATCCTCATGCCAGGCCAGGGAAACTGAGGCACAGAACAAGGTAGCCGGCTCAAAGCCCAACAACGGTCCAGGCTGGCCTTGGTCTGGAGGACCTGGAGCTTGTCCTGACCCCTGGGGCTGGCTTGGTCGGAGCAGGGGGGATGCTACGCAGTGTGACCCTGCAGCCACCTGCACACCCCACAGACGCTGAGCAGCATAACGTCTGTTGAGCGACTTTAATGACAGTGATAAATCATGACGACCCAGAAGCAGCCTTGCAGACAGAGCCAGGGCTCACAGTGAGGCGGTGTGTGGCGAACCGTCCAGCAGACGCATTCCTCTGCCCCTGGCCGGCAAGTCCCAACAGGCCACTGCCAGGGCCTGCCTGCTCGTGACTGACACCAGAGCCAGGGGGCACCCGAGTCGTGGCGGCTGACACAGCAGGTTCTGAGAGGAGACGCAAGCCAGGCACGGTACAGGCATTGTAATCCCAGCACTCCAGGAGGCTGAGGCAGGAGGGTCACACCCTGGAGCCTCTGGGAACAACTTATCATCGACTTAGGCTCTGTCTCAGAGTAAATGAGTAAAACGTACATAACAAAGGGCTGGGGACATGGCTCAGGGCACAGGCCCTGGTTTCAATCCCTGGTACCACACACAAAACACGAAGCAGAAGGAAGACTTGCGCCACGTGGCCCCGGCCAGGTGCCCGTGTCCAGGGCATCCATCTGTGCACTGTCTGGTAGAGCCTGCCTGCTGCTCTGGAGCCACATGAGCCCCCACACGGGGCATGGAGCTCAGAGACGCAGCAGACAGGCCCAGCTCAGACCTGTATCCAAGTGAGTGGAATCAGCTGGCCCCTCCCTTCCCAAGTGCCTGCTTCCAGCCGAGCAGCCTGGGGCAGGGGACAGCAAGGAAGGCCATCATAGGACGGATTTACAGACATGAATCCACATAGCAGAATGGAATGCTGCCCTAGACAGGAAGGAGCCTAGTGCCACACACTTGGAATCCCAGACCCCTGGGAGGCTGAGGCAGGAGGATTCCAAGTTTGAGCTCCTTCTAGGCAACTTGGGCCCTGTCTCAATAAAAAAATAAAGGAGGCAGAAAGACACCAGGGACATAGACATTGCAAAAGCCTTGGGGCGAATCTGCAGGAACCCCCTCGCACACAGAAACGTGGCCTTGACCCAGGCTGTGGGGAGATGAACACAGAAACAGTACTTTCGACAAGAAGCTGGACACAAAAACACCCTCGTGATCCTAGATACCACTCGCATGCAAAGAAGCTTAGGGACATCAGGCCAGCTGACCAACCGGAGGCGACCAGGGCCCAAGAGGGGTGAGGGGACAGGACCCCCTCACTAGACCGGGCCTCCTTGGGGTGAAGAGGACATTCTGAAGCAGCCAGGGATGCAACATCACTAAAACGCTAAAAGCTAACAACCTGCTCGCCGCTGGCTTAGCTGGCGCATTTCACATCAACAAGGCCCACCTCCGGGGAGGTGAAAAGATGCATCTGCTGCCCCGCTCCAGCCACTCCTGGCCTCTGTGAGCAGCCACCCTCCCAAGGAGCAGACTCAGGCCCTGCCCAGGGACGGGTATTCAGGGCGCCCAGCCGTGCGCCCCAGGCGCTGGGACGCCACGGCTCGGTCAGCTCGGAGCAGCTGCAGGAAGCCGTCGTGGCGAGGGCTCACTCCTGACAGCAACTACTCACCGTCCTTGGTGCCACGGCCTGGCCCCTGGTGGCCCGTGTCACCAGCTGGTGGCCGCACTGCCCCGGCCTCGTCTCCCTCCACAAAGGCTGCCCTGGACGTCCTCTTCTCTCAGGCCCGGAGCATCCCAGCAAGCTCATCCCGACCACGGTGACACTGGCGAAGCCCTCTGTCTGAACAAGGCCAGCAGCACACTGCTTGGGGGTACACATCTTGGCCCATGGCCCCTCCAGACTCAACTTGGGGGCCCAGAGAGTGCCTGCCTCTGCCTCAGGGCCCTGGCTACTGCTGCAGCTGGAAGGGGGCCGAGGTGAAACAGCCAGTCGGTGGTCAGCCAGTCTATCCGTCTGTCTGACCGTCCTAGCAGCTGGGGATCGGTGCCTACTCTACCCCTAAGGCCCTCAGTATCCATGCCTGCAAGCTGAAAACTGCAGGGGCGGTGGCAGCAGGTGTGGGGACCCTTGTCTGGGTGGCAGCGGCCACCAACAGGACACCCTACTCCAGCTGGGCTCCCTGCACCCACTGCAATCCCCTGTAACTCAGATGGGGAGGCTGGGACATGAGGTCACAGGGTGGCGCTGACCACCAGCCTTGCTGGCCTTTCCATCCCCATGAGGACCCACAGCACGCAGTCCTGACTTCCGGACTGGCACTTGCAGAAACAACGGATGTGACTTCCCGAGACTTGGGACCTTCCGGAACATTCCACGGGGCCTCCTTTCTCCCAGCTGCTCTCAGAAAATGAGGGACACCTGCAGAGTTGCTTCCCTCTCCCTCCAGACAGCAAACTCCCCGAACGCAAACGTGCTCAGCATACAGCACGCTCCCTGAGCACAGGAACTGAGCGCCAACCCTGAACAGAAGCGGAGAGCACAGAGCTGGACTTGACCTTGCCCTCTGCCCTAGAGGTGCTACGGCCTGAGCACCAGGGGCTCAGAAGTCTCAGATCAAGAGCCAGGCAGCAGCAGGGGGACCTGCCTGCAACAGCCTACAGCGCTCCTGGCACCCAGAGGCCACAGGGCCCTGGCGCCTGCTGGCCCTTGTGGCCCACAAGCAGCGCCTGCCTCTACAGGGAGACCAGACCAGGGGCTCTCAACCCAGAGCAGATCCGGCTGCTACAGCAGGGATGCGGGCCTACAGGTCTCAGGGTGGCTGCAGTGGCACCCGCACAGCACCACAACCTGCAGGCTACCTGGTTCCCGGTTGCCTGCTGTGCCACCCTGGGGGGCTCGCCTAACCTCTCTGTGCTCTCGGTTTCCCTCCTGGCCAATCAGAACAGCCAGCACCCCCCCCCCCCGCCCCCAGGAGTTTCCGCAGGAGCTGATCATGGCGCGATACACTGAGCGCACAGCCTGGCACCAAGCAGCACCAACACACGTCGGAGTCACTAGACATTAACAGTGACAGTGACAACCTAGCACAGTGGTGGCACAGCCTATAATCCCAACACTCAGAAGGCTGAGGCAAGAGGACTGCTACAACTCTGAGACCAGCTTGGGTACAAAGTGAGTTTAAGACCAGCCCGAGCCACGCAGTGAGACCCTGTCTCAAAAGCTGAAAAGCCAGTGACAAGGACACAGTCCCGCGTAGCCTCTTCGTACTGCACACGGCACCTGCGCACTTTCCACACGCTGATCCCCCTGGCGAAGCTGCAGCCCCATGCACTCCTCCAGGCAGACCCTCAGGACTGCTCAGTCCTAGAACTGTCTGCCCCAGCCGGAGCACAGGGAGCGCGGACGGCCGCTGGACGGCCACACCAAGACAGCAAGGTGGTGGGGACTGAGGCCTGGGCAGCCGGAAAGGAAGAGGTGTGAACCCTGACCGTCACAGACCAGAGGCCGACCACACATGGTGGCGCTCACTGTCACCCCAGCACTGGGGAGGTCAAGGCAGGAGGATCCCTGCAAGTTGGGAGGCCAGCCTGGGCTACACAATAAGTTCAAGGCCAACCCTGTCTCAGTGGCCTCCCCAATCAGAAAAGACCAGGAACACAGACGACGGTACATCAGCACAAACCATCCCTTCATAGCGGGGGCAAGTTCGACTGGGCCGAAAACACCCCAATTCCCACACAGTAGGACCCACAGGCTGACCCAGGAGAACCCAGGCTGCGTCAGCACTGTGCTCCAGGTCCTCCTGTAAGGGCAGCGGTCACCCACACCTCGCAGGTTCTGGAGGGCTGGACACAGCGCAGCAGGTAGAGCACAGTGCAGCTAGCACCACGAGCCAGGCATCACTACTACCACGGTCATCTGCAACAGCTTCGAATGAGACACGACTTCCAAACACAGACATGATATAAAGTCAAGGCCACCCAAGTGGCCAGGGCCTGGGGCTGAGCACAGCATCTAGGGACGAGGTCCAGGCACCTGTTGTCCATCAGTGCCACCAGCCCACCCACAGGGGAGGACTGGCCTGTGCGGGAGTGGAGAGTTAAAAAAAAAACCTCAAGACCAGGCAGGCACCCAGCCGCAATTAGGAATCTGAGGTAATTAGGCACCCCCGCTAACTCCAGTGCTTACTTACTTACAGGACTGCCTATTTAATTTACAGGTCTCCTGCCCTGAAAAGTCATCTTAGCTGACACCCCTGCAGCAAGGGAAAAGGAAAGAGGCGGGGAGGGGTGGGAGGGGTGGGGAGGGAGGGGGGAGAAAAAGGAGAGGAGGAGGGAAAGGGGAGGGCAGGGGAGAGGAAGGGGCGGGGAGGGCAGGGCAGGGCAGGGCAGGGCAGGGCCAGGGAGCTTGAGGACGATCTAGGTGGCCCACACAAAGCCACACAAAGCCACGGCTCTCACAAGGCAGCCATGGTGGTGGCACCACAGAGAAACCATGGAGTGTACGGGCTGGGGAGACAGCTCCGTGGCACAGATGCCTGCCTGGCAAGTGCAAGGTCATGAGTTTGAACCCCATGGAGTGGCTAACCCAACAGACATGCCAGGCGCCAGCAGGGACAGGAACAGATCCCAGGGTCCACACACGGGGAGGCAAACAGCAGGTGCCACCCAGCCCAGTCCTGAACGGCTGCCTGGAGACCCGCAGGTCCACAGCCACTTTCTGAGCTAGAAATGAAGCAACCTCACGTCTGCTGACGGACAGACCGTAAGACAGCAAGACAGCGGGACAGAAACCGCTGCACACACTAAAAGCACTGACCCTGCCACGAGGCAGCGCGCGACAAACGGCCAGAGGCGCCCTGTGCTCCGGGACAGTCTTGTTGTGGCACTCCAAGGCTCCAGGGCTGCGGCGATGGCCGGGGCTGCTGCAAGGGACAGGGGGCCTTCTAGGCCGACGGAGCCCGGGGCCGTGCCCAGGGCCACGTTCAAGGTGGCTGCGTGGGCATCACGCTCACCACGGCTGGCAGGATGGAGGGGATGGAGCTCGTAGGCCACGCATGCTGTCGCCGGCTCACTGAACCTCAACGCATAGCTCTTAAGAAAACGTCCCAATCCTGGTGCCGAGGGACCGTCGCTGCCCACCAGCCACCTCTTCCGACCCCTAGCTCCCCCTGAACTTTCCTGAAAAGCCCCTCTTTGGGACCAGGCCTGGTGGAGGGCGCCTTTAATCCCAGTGCTAGGCAGAGGCAGGAGGACTGCCGAGTTAAGAGTCCAGCCTTAGCCATGCAGTGATAGCCCATCTTGAAAAATCAAAATTAAATGAACGACTGAAAAGGGCTCCACATGGACGGGGCCAGCCAGGATCCTTAGAGCCCTGAGCAGCGCTGACCCGGGACTGCAGCTGCCTCAGGGTCCTGGGACATTTAACTGCTGCCTGCTATCCAGGCCTTTGCCCAGCAAGGCCCTCTCAGGGAGACAAATGATGTGACCGTAGGGGAGGGGCTGGCCCTGTCAGGGTGCTGGCAGGGCCAGACATCCTGAGGTCACGCTCACTGGCACAGCACAAGGCTCGTGCCAGAGTCTGGGACTAGAGACCAGCAAGAGCGGCGGTCACAGCAAGGCCAGGACGAGGGGCGGTGGGGGGACACTGCCTCCCGTGGGCTGCCCAAGGCATCACACACACACCCTGTGAGTAATGGGGCAGGGAGCCTCGCAGGAAGTGTCCCCAGGGCCTGATTAGCAGGGCAGCCACAGGCAGACGCAGACACACTCACTGGGCTGTCAGCCTCCGCCACCACCATTGCAGGCACCATTAATTGCTGTCATCGGAGGTGGCCCTGTGAGGAGGTGGAGGGGAGGGGCCAACAGCTTCCAGAGCTGCAGGGCTAGAGGGAAAGAGACGCAGGGATTCACAGAAAGGGCGAGACCCCGCTGGGGGTGAGGCAGCCAGGGCCAGTGCCCTAGTGGGCACATGGGCTCCGGACAGGGCTCTGAGGGCCACCAGGATGGACCCCACAGCCTTGGGGTCCCCTCTGCCCCTCAGCTACAAGGCAGGCAGGTTCAGCCCAGGCTGGGCCACCCCTGGGCTCTGTGGGACATTCCACCAGCATCCTGGGACAACACCCTGAGCCACCGCACCAGGCCAGCATGCGCCTTTCCGGCCACCAGGTCCCTATCTGCAGGGTGGGACGGTGATGGGCCACTTCCCAGGTGGCTGTGCACATGGACTGAGGTGGCTCCACAGTGAGGAGGGGACAGAGGCCACACAAAGTCCCTGGGGCTGGCACAGGGTCTCTGGGCACCTCTGGCTCCCGGCGCCGCCCACCTGTGTCCCTCTGCTCTAGGCCCCGACAGGTCCTGCAGGAGGGAAGGCTGGGGTGGGCCCTGGCAGGGCAGGTCCATCGCCACTCGAGGGCTGTCTGCCCCTCCGCCCTCAGACTTGATGGATCATCCGGTACAGGAAGCTAAGTGCTTGCAGACAAAAAGCCCTTTTATCGTCCCCGGGTGGGCCACTGGCGTGACAAGCAGATAACTCAGGCTGGAGGAAGGCTGCCCATTAGGCGCCACACGGATGGATGGGGGGGCTGGGTACCCCCCGCAAGGCTGCCTGCCTCCGACGGCAGAGGCCCTGGGCCACCAGCCGAACTGCCAGACAGCATGGTGCACAGTGCCCTCCGGACCCCACCGCTGTGGCCGGGGCAGGGAAGCCAGCCTGCAGGGCTCCCTCCACTTGGCCTTCATGGCCCACCCGGGTGACATCTGCTCCAGGGCCTGCTCGGGACTCTCTTCTCCAGAGCCCACCCCTCCGCTCAGAACGAGGCACCTATGGGTGCTTCAGCATTGATTACCCAGTGAGCGCAGAAGGAAATTTCCTGACAGCAGCCAAGCGCCAAAAGCCCCTCTGCAGGAAGGCTGGGCCTTGCCAGCTGCCCTCACCCCAGGTGGACCCAAGGTGCCAGGCGCCCACCCCAGAGACCCTGCACAGCCCACACGCACCTGCCCGGCAGGACCCCCACACCCCAGTGGTTCCACCGGCATCCCACAAGGATTCTGCCCCACAGGGATAGACACGGACCTACCAGACACTGCCACCAGGGAGCCACGTCCTCGGGGACCGGAACCTGCAGGAAACAACAGGCACGCTGTTACCAAGTATTGAAGTCTCCCTCCGCCAGGGGCTGGCAGGGCCCGCCAGTGTGGCACCAGGGACCAGGCCCGGGATTGTCACACACCAGGCCAAGACGGCCCCATCATGATCCTATGTGGGGCACTGACACCCACTAGGCAAGGCCAGCGTCTTCTGCCCCAGGGCCTCACAGCTAGACCGTGGCCACACCCCGCAGGCCCATGTCACCTGCCCGTTAACACCCCCAGAGTCCAGGTGAGCAGGTACACGTGGGCACCCAAGGGCCAGTGAGTTGCCGTCCTCACCCAAGCCCCCACAGAAGGACAGAGCATCTGGTTGTGACCCGCGCCCAGCATGCAGGCAAGTCGGAGCCAGGCACTCCTGAAGGAAGACAGCAGGAGATACACATTCGGCCTGTGGCGCTGGGAAAGACGGTCGGTCACCAGGACAGGACAGGCCAGAACGAGAGACCAGCGGAGCAGGGAAGCACAGGCCTGCAGCCCCAGCTACCTGGGACACTGAGGCAGGAAGACCTCCAGCACAAGACCAGCCTCAACTGGCAAAGCATAGCAAGAGCCTGTCTTTAAAAAAAAAAAAAAAGAAAGAAAGAAAGAAAGAAACAAACAAAGAAAGGGCTGGAGTACGGCTCAGCAGTAGAGACCTGAGTTCAATGCCCAGTACCACAGCAAACAGGACTCTGACGTGCCTGCCGGAGTGGCCAGATCTCGGCAGGCAAGGTCAAGTACAGGCAAGACAACGGAGAAGTCAGAACTCTGTGAGGCTTTGGTGCAACACCTGGAAGGCAGCCCGGCAAGCGGTGCGGCACTCACGTGACCCAATGACTCCGCTCCACCAGCTGGGGGTGTGCAGAAAAAGCATCTACGCACAGCCTGCCCGGGACAGCGGAGCTCGGCACAGCCTGCTCCTAGTCATACAGGTGCATGAGGAAAACATGGTCCCTGCAGACCATGGCTTGCTGCCCCACAGGGGAGGGGACGTCCAGGAGACACAGCCACACGGAGGGGCGGGCCACCTGCCATGCCATGAGGAGTCAAGAGCTTCAGCACTAAAACACCACTTACTCCAGGGTTCCCTGTGTAGAAACCCACAAGGGTGATCAAACTACCACAAGCAGTGTAGCCAGGCATAGTGGTGCACATGCCTGTAGTCCCAGCACCCAAGAGGCTGAGACAGGGGGGTCTCCATGAGTTCAAGGCTAGTTGAGCTGTATATCCAGACCCCATCTCAAAATAAAATAAATACACGAATACACTAAAATAGCATTTGTCGCGAAAAGCTCAGGGTGCTGACCACCTGCAGGTCACCCCAGGGCGCCCCCTCCCTAACCATTCTCTCACCAGGCCGTGTGCATATGCACCCTCCACATGAAAAAGAAGTAGCAGGATGCATGGGCAGAGCACTGGACAGAGTGCCAAGACCCAGCTGGGACCCCAGGCAGCTCTGAGCTCTGCTCCCACCCAGAGAAAGGGTGGAGACCCCACGTCAGCCCCCCCACCTCCGTCTAGAAAGAAGCCCTCCGTCCACCTGGCACTGGGTCCCAAGGGTCCCAGGCTGTGGGGCGGGTCTGGACTGAGTTCCAATACGCCTCTGCTCCTTCTCCGCTGTGCAAACTGAGACCAGCAGCTGCACTCTCTGAGCCTCCGTTTCCTCCCCCTGGGTGAAACAGCAAGCCAGGCCCCAGGATGCTGTCACAGCAAGGGGCACCAGGCTGGGTGTGCATGCTGGGCTCTGCCCGCCTGCTCAGGGGGCTGCCTGCCAAGCTTCACAGGCAGGCGTCCTGCCCGCCCACCCTGGCCGCCCTGAGACCGAGAGCCTTGGGCAGCAGCTGCTGCAGGCAGCTCCCAAGGGAAGAGCCCAGCTCATCTCTCCCGTCCTGTTTTCCCTTACAAGCTTTTTTTCTTCCCCGAGATGCCCCCAGGCATGGCACTGCTGCCATCTGCGGGAGCTCAGAGACAGCCCCTGCGGGCAGGAGGGCCGGGCACAGCTCCCAGAAGCCTCGGCGGCCCGCCAGCCACCTGCAGGATGGCGTCGGAGGCGCTGGAGCCAGGCTCGCCTCTCACCTACTCCTGCGCCTGCACCCCAGTCAACCAGAGCCTGGGGTGGGGAGGGACGGGCATCCCACAGTGACAGGGCTACATTCACCCAAGGAGCAAGTCCCATCTAGGGAACCCGGCTGGGACCCCAGGAGAGGCCACTGTCGGGCTGGCTGAACAGAGGACGGGCGGGAAGGGGTGGGGCCTACGGCCAACGTGGTGCGAGCGGCCTGCTAGAAGTGGGAGCAGCTACTACTCACCACGCAGGCGGGGCATGGGGTTTCCCACCAGGGATGGGACCTCATCTGGAGGGCCGTGGAGGCTGGTAAGGGAAAAGGACGCACTGGGCAGCAGAGTGGGGACCAGGCAAAGGCAGAGGCCGCCAGGAGGATCCTCGCCAGGGAGGGGGTACGTCCAGCGGAGAGCGGATACGGGACGCATGTGCCACAGGAAGCACATCTGGCAGCGGAATCCACGCGGCAGGGAGAGGGAGGACAGCCTTAGGTGGCTGGGGGAGGGGTGCAGCACCTGTGCGCCAGCCCCGGCGCCCCCCTACCATGCTCACGCACTGCGCACGCACACACACACAGTGCCCCTGCGGGCCAGGCTGCGCTGCACGCCTTGTGCCGTGACTGCTGCAGCCCCAGCCCCGCCGCCCCCGTTCGGGAAGCTGCACTGAGGTCCCTGCCCGACCCACACTACTCCGCCTCCAAGGCTGGGAACAAAACACAGGAGTGAGGTGAGGCACAGGTACCCGGGAGCAGCAGGCCCCCTCAGACCCGTGTCAGAGCCTTCAACGAGACCGCCCTCGCCAGTCCCACACACGCCCACCTCTTCTGCCCGCAAGGCAAGCGCACCACCTGCAATCACCACCCCAGAGACCAGCAGGAACCGCCCAGGAGCCCAACTCGGAGATGAAGCCACGCGCACACCAGGGCCACGCGCGCAAGGGCAGAGCTGCGACCAAACCAGATAAGGCCGGGCTCACCGGACCAGGGCACCACCCCACCACCCGGCCTCCGCAGGGCACAGGGGTCCACCCAGATGGGGAGAGGGGCACAACCTCGACGCGCATCCACACCCGAACAAACAAGTGAACAGGACATCCAGAGTAGCTACTGTGGTGACAGAAGCCTAGCTGATCAAGGAAGGTGGCCACGCAGACAGCAGGGAGGCACAACCAGTGCAAAGGCCCTGCGGGGGCCGGCACAGGGTGGGGGCGGGGCCTCGAGAGGGCGGGGCCTCGGTGGAGGGGCTGCTACAGGTCTGGGCGGGGCCTAGGGAACAGTGAGGCTGGGCCAACCTGGGACACCTGGGGTTGAAACCTCCCTCTTCCCATCCTGTCTATCCATCCGTCTGTCCTGTCTGTCTATCTGTCTGTCTGTCCCCAATACAATCTCTGCTCTGGGAAGAGACGCCACCCCTTCCCTGCAGGTTCTTGGCTGCTTTGTTTTGAGCTAGCAGGCAAAGAATAGGGTCTCACGCGGGATCTCACGACCTCAAGCACCGTGTGACCCAGCTGCCCAGAGGCAGACTGGCCCAACCACGATGCCTAAGACAGTGGAAGGTCCTCCACCCTCCCAGGCTCAGCCTGGGCCTGCTGGGGACATCTGCCCGCCCCAGGCCAACAAGGGTGCCCCTGTCCCTTCTGGAGTGAGCTAGCAGCCCAGACAGCAGGGGGGGGGCGCGGAGAGGCAGCAGGGAGAAAGGGAAGGAGCCTCCGTCACCACCCCACTCTGCAGCCACTGGGTGTTTTATTTTCTGTCTGGAGTGACAGCCAAGGTCTCCTCGAGAATGCAGACCAAGGTCCCAAGGCCAAGCCCGAGGCAGCCTCTGCTGACCATCGCGAGGGTGGCAGGACCCTCGAGGTGAATGGACCCTCCAAAGGCCCCCACTGAGGCCAACCAAGGCAGCTGTCAGCGGGGACAGGGGCTGCGCCTGTCCCGCACTCAGGACAGACCAGAGGAGAAGGGGAGCGTCCCCACCCCAAGGCCTGCAAAACTCACCCAGGACCACCACAATGGGGTCACTGCTGACAGTGACCTTCCTGCGGCCTCCTGCCTCAGGCCACATACTGTCCTGTCCCCCCAGCCCAGCAGGGTGGGCACCGTCCTGACCCCAGTTCTGGGATGGAGAATCCAAGGCCCCCAGGCTGCCACCACCCACCCAAGATCAACAGCCAGGGAGTCAAGGAGACTGCATCCCAGCCTGCCCTGCCCACGGCCACCCATCCTCCACCCCACACCCAGCCTGTCCCCAGTGCTCTCCTCAGAAACCTCGGGCCACCTCCCTGCCACAGGTGTGGGCAAGTCAGCCGGCAGCAGGAGCACTGGGAGACCAGGAAAGAGCAGAACTGGCTTCACCCTGGAGATCAGGGCGGCCCCAGCCCCGCAGCCTGGTGGCCAGGAGGACCCAAGACCGCCCAGAGGTGCCGCTGCCCAGCCGAGGGTTCCCTGCGGCAGGCACCACTCAGCCCTGGACACCCAGTAACCGACAGGATTCTCCAGACACCCTGCAGCAGCGCTCCAGGTGAGCAACGGCACAGCTAGTTCAGCTAAGACTGGGTGCCCCCAATCTGACATCCTGGGGAGTCAGAGGGGCCCGAAGGAATGTGGACAGGGAACTCCGGGAAGCCCCTCCAAGTCCCCCGACAAAGGCGCCTTCAGGTTCACCCCTAAACCACAGCTCAGGCCTTCTGGAGCGCGCCAGGCTCTGGAGCGCGCCAGGCAGGAGGCTCAGGGTCCCCCCATCCGTCAGACCCTCACAGCCTGGCCCAGCCCCCTCCCAGGAGCAAGAGATCAGGCAGGCAGAGGCCACTCGGGGCCCGCCCGCCACGGGTCAATGGCCAGAAGCAATTAATAGCTTGGATCAAGAGACGGTGAAAGGGAACTGTCACCAGGGCCGGGACATTCTAGAGCACTGACAGCCCCCCAGCAGCCGCCCGGGGGCAGAGAGCAGAGGGACCGGGAGGCAGGCCCGGGCCCTTGCAGCCACCCCCACCTCACAGGCCTCCCGGAGGGTGAGGACCCAGCCTAGCACGCAGGAGGCCAGGCCACGCCCAGCAGTCAGCTGGGGTCACCTCAGTCCAGCCTGGGGGACAGTTCAGCCCCTACCTGAGCCTATCTTCTCAGCTTCCTCCAAGCCCATTCCTCCTCAGCTGGAAACAGAGATAAGGGCAAAGGCTCCAAGGCCAGGACGAGGCCGGCGCTGCCCTGTCAGTCTTGGGAGCCGCCTCCTCCCTACATCACCATGGAAAACGCCTCTCTAAGGGGAGCCCAGGACTTGGCTGCAGGTGCTCACCCCAAAGCTGTCCCCCTCAGGTGCCTGTCGGTGCCCACCCTGCCTCTGCAGGACAGGTGGGAGGCGAGGGCTTCGATGGTCAGCATTCACAGCCAGGCTTCAGGGACAGTCGCCCTGGACACCGGAAGTGCCAGGCGCAGGTCCGTACCCTAAGAGCCAGGAGCCCACCAGGCCTGCACCGTAACGGCGAGGCTCGTCCCTACCTCCACCTCCACCCCTCATGCTCATGGGTGCCGAGCGAGGGGAGGGCCACCTGCACCAAGGGCCCTAGGTGCCAGAGGAGAGGGGATGTCCCCACGAGATGACACCCGTGTCCTTGGGGGCCGCTGGGCACCAGACAGCGCTGGGCAGGGTGGCCATGCCCCTGAGCGCAAGACTGAGCCACAGGCTGAGGAGGTATGAACTGTGGCTCACGCGCAAGACTGTTGAGAATCAGATGCTGTAATGCAGCTCATGGCCAGCCTTGGTGGCGTGCCCCTGTAATCCCAATTACTGAGGAGGCTGGGGCAGGAAGAGCCCAAATTCAAGGCCAGTGCAGGCAACTTAGAAAGACGCTGTCTCGGGCTGGGGAGATGGCTGGGCAGTCCAAGCGCCTGTCTGGCAGGTGCAAGGTCCCGAGTTCAATCCCCAGTACCTCACGCTGTGCCAGCCCTGGAACCTCATCCAGGGCCCCAGAACACCTCT
Source organism: Myocastor coypus (assembly GCA_004027025.1). NCBI lineage: Eukaryota > Metazoa > Chordata > Mammalia > Rodentia > Myocastoridae > Myocastor > Myocastor coypus. The sequence goes on from PVJA010009858.1 coordinate 22,114, forward strand.
GTCCCAGTACTGGGGAAGCTGAGGCAGGAGGATCACCACGAGTGCAAGCTGCATAATGAGGCCCTACATCAGCAAATTTTTTTTAAACAGACCCTGTCTCAAAAAAGGTTGGAGGTGCAGTCCTTGAGGTCCTGTGTCCCATCCCCAGAACCACAGAATAACAAAAATAATGCAAAACCGGCAAGTGCCTGCCCAGGCAGAACAGGGACGGCAGGAAGGGGCAGGGCGGTGCGCAAAGCCACAGCAGGCAGTGAGAGGCTAAAATCCCGCTCCCTGCTGGGGCCTGGAAGCTTTTATCTCCGCGGAGATAAGCCGCCTCTCAGGTTCACACTCGGATCCAATGAGCCCACTTAATCCCCTCAGGGACTCCCCAAGCCTCCCCTCAGGAAGACAAGGCCCCACTGCATGGCAGGGGGAGGGGCCCCCAAGCTACACGGACTGCATTCACCAGACAGGGAAACTGAGGCCCAGAGAAAAAGCAGCAGGTCCAAGGCAACGGCGCCTCCCTCGACCACAGACGAACCTGAGGAAAACCCCATTTTACACAAGGAAGAGGAGGCAGGAGGGAGCTTTCCGTCTCCCCCACAAGCCACCGGCAAAGGGTATTGGGGGGCACACAGCAGGCGCCTAATGAAGGCGATTGGTGGAGCGCTGGCTAGAGCCACCTAGGCAGAGGGGCACGGCCTCACTGCCCCATCTTCAGAAGAGACAGCTGTGCTCAAGGCCAAAGGGCTTTCCGTCCAGCAGCTGCCACACTGCACACCAGCCTGGGCCCTGGAGGCGCTCTTGGGTGGGCAAGGACTTGGGGGACCCCACCCCTGCAGGCAAGGGCTGTGCCATCACCCGGCCAGGTTGCCCAAGAGAGAGAGAGGGCCCAGCAGCCTCTGGCCACAGCCTCTGGCCACCCCTGGGGACCTGCCGACCCCATGGTGTCCCGGGGCAAAAACGCTATATGCACAAGGTACGATCGAAGGGACAAAGGGCCAAGAAGACGACAGCGCCAGCTCAGGAGGCAAGGCCACCATAGTAAACACAGTGACGCCCTTGTCACATGGTCCTCTGCTAACCCCACCAACTGCCTATGACAGGTCCCACAGGAAACTGAGGCACGGGACAGGTTAGTATGGCGCGGGACACCAAGCTGGAAAGCGGTAGTGGGGGAAGGGAGTCCAGCCACCGGGTCCCCACTGAGGACCTCTCAGGTCTGCCACGGTGACCAGAAGGTCACGCAGCCGAATTAAATACAGAGCCATTGATCCAGGGCAGTCACCGCTATTTCTTCTTAACAGAAGGGGGTCACCTCAGCTCGACATGGGGCTGGAGGCACAGGCCTGCCCTCTCTGCTCCCCAGACCCCAGGCATCACCCGCCTTCCCGTCATCTGTCCCCCACCAGGCCTCCCCAGCTCGCAGATCACAGACTAAGGCTCCTGGACGCAGGCCAGACGCGTCGTCACCTCTGCTCCAGGACAGCTGGGAAGGAAGGAAGCGCAGGGCTCTGCTGCTGCGAATCTGGAACAGCCAGCCCTGGGGACAGGCCCTGGCACGGGGGACGGCGCCGGGGAGAGCCAGCAGAGCTGGTCACGGGACGTGCTGGGGACACGCTGTCTTCCTGGCCAGCGCCGGGGCCAGGCACTCCTCCTGGAGCCGCGGGAATGAAGAACAAGAAGGGCCGGCACACACCTCCGGCTGCGTCTCTCCTGCACCTCGAAGTCCCTGTCCCTCAGCCAGAGCCCCAAGAGGCAGAGCCATCACCTGAGCCCAAGGTCGCAGCAGCAGGGACACACGAGCTGGGGACCACATCCCAGCTGGCCCCGACCCCGGCCCTGCCCCGGGCTGCCGGCTCCAGGCCAACACAGAGGCCTCCGGCTATGGTGACGAGCGGCTGTGACAAGTGGCTGCGAGCTGAGAACCAGCACCGACAGCCACAAGCAATGGCGTTTGCCAGTCCGCCCAACCACGTGGGAGGCTGAGGCAGGAGGACTGCAGGTTCAAGCCCAGCCTGGGCCACTTTTGAGACCCTGTCTCAAAACTTAAAAAAAAAAAAAAAAAATGGGGGTAGCGGCACCGAGAATGCAGTGCAGGGCGGGGGGCTGGACTTGAAGCCCAGTACCACAAAAACTAAAAAAAATTTTAAAAAAAAGAACATTTTGCTAGTTTACGGTTTTGGCGGCCCTGAGTTAAAGAAAGTAAACTGGACTAACATCAGATGTAGAGGCCAGGCTCTACGTAGGCCCCAGGGATAATCTGTTTTTGTTTTGACTTAAACAGAGTCTCACTACGTTGTTCAGGCTGACCCTGAACAGGGATCCTCCTGCCTCAGCCTCCCAAGCACTGGGATCACAGGTGGGCGCCACCACATTGGGTATCTCTCAAAAGACCTCTCAGGTATCCGTGCATCTTCAGGCAGGCCGATATTCTGCTCCAAAACAAAAAATCATGGGGAGCCTAACAGCTCCTACGCCCCCGCCCATGGAGCCTGGGCCTGTACAGCCGGCTTTCCCAGACCCTGTGATTCAGTCATCGTTTTTCTGCCCCAGCACCAGCAGCCCGCCCACCTCGGCCACCGGCAGTGGGATACACCCTGCCCAAGGACACAGAACCTGACCTCACGGTTCATTCGGGCAGAGCCCTGTGACCTGTCGCCAGAGCCCTCTTCTGTCCAGGTTAATGTGCTACTGGCAATCTCGCACCTGGGCAGCAGTTCCCCATGTCACAGACCACCCTGGTGTGGCTAGCGCGAGACCCGAGGGATATCGCCAGTGCCTCCTGCCAAGACCCATACTTCCTGTCGGTCCCTTCCAGGCCATCAACACAGACACCAGCAAAGCCCCTGGCTTCTGCAGACTCTCGAGACAGTGCCAGAACCTGGCCGCAGGGCACTGCATGGCACAGCTGAAGGGCAGAGAGACGCTGGGTCTGGAAAAACGTCCAGAAGGCTGACCAGCATGAGCCCTTGCAGCCAGCAGGGGATGAGCATGGGGGTGGCAGGTGGAGACAGGTGCAGGGGAGGCAAATCGGACGCCACCAGGGCTGCTCAGATGGCGCTGGCACTGGTCAGCACTTCCCCGCAGCTGACGCTGAGCCCAGGAGCCAGGGTCCCTGGTCGTCCCGGTAGGAATGCTGCTGGGCTCGCCCTGCTGCGGCATGAGGACTCCAGCAGTGCAAACACGTGGCGGCCACCGAGGGCAGGAAGACACACTGTCCTTTGTGCAGCCCTTTCTGTCCCCTCCCCGTCCTGCCCACCTCACCCGTGACCCCTACCGGTCAACTCCCCTCCAAAGGCCTCAGCCACGGCCTGCGCCTTCTCAACGTCAAGCCGCTCAGCTCTCCGGCTCTGATATTAGATGCAGGAGAGGCCGAGAGCCTGAGGGCCTAGAGATGCGGGAAGTCTGAAGGTCACAGGGCAGACTGGCCGCGCCCCTGGCTGTGCTGGCCTCCCGCTGGGCTGCTGGGCTGCTGGGCTGCAGCACGGGCAGCCTGCAAACCAGGTGCCAGGAGACGCAGCTTCCTGTCCCCTGCCATAGCTATTTATAGCCAAGCAGGCAGAGGCTGAGAGACAGGGTCCGCTTCCCGCAGGCCATAGCCAGCCGGCCGGCCACAGCCTAGAGCCAGGGCAGGGACCCTCAGGGGACAAGCTGGGACAGGACACAGACGCAGGCTTGCACAGAACCACGGGCCTCATGCACACAGGCAGCATCTATGCCCGTCCTATCCCAGCCACCTAGGCAGTAGGGGAGAGGGCTTGAACAGCGTCAGGCTCAGAGCCAGCGAGGACAAAGGTGTCAGACACGGGGCAGACACGTGACTCAGACTCAACGGGCACAGGGCACCAGGTTGGGCCATGCCCAGCCCAGCCCAGCCTGGCACCTGCTCTTCTAGAACCAGCTGCAAGTGACAGAACAGAGGCGAAGTCCCTGGCCCTACAGGATGTCCACTCCGGCAGGTGACAGAAAACAGCGAGGTTAATAGCAAAACCATAAATCAGGAGAGGACAAGCATGGAGGAAGCCGGGACAGAAGGCACAGGCACAGTGGCCCGCAGCGGCGTGAACCTTGGAGCGAAGCCTTGGAAGGAGGCGGTGAGCCAGCAAGGGGAGGAACAGAACCCTGAGGGTGTGTGGGCAAGAGCCATGGCACGGCAGGTGCCAGAAGCAGAGCCTGGCACAGGGGAACAAGGGGCACAGACCTCAGGACAGACTGCGTGGAGCTGATGGGTGCCCCTCTTCCAGTCCCGAATCACCCCACGTCACCACAGCCCCCACCCTGACTCTTGCTGGCTGCCAGGCCCCTCCGAAAAGCAGTTATTCTCCAGAGGATGCTGAGGTGGGAGGGAGGGGTAGCAGACATGGTCACCTGGGCACAAGGCCCACACCGGGGCATATGGGGCACAAAAATGGCACCCCGACCACTCTGTTGAGGCATCCAGGAGCTACCAGCGTGCGTAAAACCTGCCCCCTGGACTCAGGCCAGGCATCCAGGACCCTGGGGGGGACAGACACCTGCTAGGCTGCAAAGACAACTGCCCTTCCGAGGCTCTGAGCTGCCACAGGCCACCCTGGCCCCACAGCCTGGTGTGACGGTGGGCAGTGCCAAGCTGGTTGCCATGGTCACCAAGCCTCCGCGCCACTGCTGAGACACACTGCATGAGGACACACAGCAATCCCCCCACCGGTGTCACCGGGCCAGAGGAACAGTATGACCAGGCCCAAGTCCAGGCTAGGACACTGTGGTCCCCAAAGGGATTCCAAGGTCCCTGGCTACTCAAGGGCCAAGCTTCCCACCCCAGGGCATGCCTTGAGGCCAAGTGCTTCTCAAGAACCCAGCAGCCCTCTGTGGGGACATGGAGTCCAGCAAGAGCCGGAGCCACTCGACACCCACAGGCAGTCCCTGCCCCCGCCCGGCGGGGTCGGCTGTACTCTGCTCGCCCAGCACTGGGATTCACTCAGGAATCTGTTTGATAAGATAAAATCAGACAGCAAAGTCTGGGCAAAGGGGAAGGAGCAGGGACAAACTACTAATCTGAGGTCACTGTAAAAGTAGGTAAAAAACCAAAACACAGGCCTGTAAGTTTAGCACAGACACTTCCCCACTACTGAAGCAAAGGAAAGGAAACCACAGCCGGGCGTGGTGGCGCATACTTATAATGCCAGCACTTGGGAGGCTGAGGCAGGAGGATCAATGTGAGTTCGAGACCAGCCTGGGCTGCAAAAGTGAGCGTAAGGCCAGCCTGACCTGCATAGCGAGACCCTGTCTCAAAAAGACAAAAAAAAGGAAACCACGGCCCAGCACTCTTGGCGCAGCATCGGGCCCACGCGCAAAGCTTTGTGGCCCCACGTCCCTGTGGGGACCAGGAGCCCAACTGAGCCAGCCTCACTACCTGCTTCCCCACTCCACCCTTCACCAGCTCAGGGGGAAACAACCAAGCGTGGGGAAGAGTGTTGGGGTCCCACTGCCACCACCTACAAATTCACACCTCTCTCTGGGACACAGTGTGCTCAGCCCTGAACACCCTGAGGTTAGTATCGGGGTGGACCCACCCTGGGCCACACACCTATCGTCCCAGAGCTCCGGAAGGCTGAGGCAAGAGGACCCCACAAGCTCAAGCCCGACCTGGGCGGCTCACTGAGACCCCATTCCCAAAACCAAACATCAAATATGGGCTAGGGATACAGCTCAAGGTGAAGGCCCTGGGCTTTACCCCAAGTACGCCCAAACACCAAAATAAAATGAGAGCGGGGAGAGTGCTGGGACCAGCACCGTCTCCTGCGAGGAGTGCAGAGGGACCTCAGGGCTCCCTGGGTCTCAGCTGCCCGGTTACAGAGGTTGAGGCGCAGGACCAGTAAGGGCAGCTGCTCCTCCAGGTCTAAGCGCAGCTGTCTATAGCAGTGCCCTACTCGGGGGTCCCCGAGGCCTGCACTGTGGAGAATTTCATGTCATCAAAATTTATTCTAAGCCGGGCATGGTGGCGCACACCTGTAATCTCAGCACTCGGGAGGCTGAGGCAGGAGGATTGGTGCGAGTTTGAGACCAGCCTGGGCTACAAAAGTGAGCTCAGGACCAGCCTCAACTGCATAGCGAGACCCTGTCTCAAAAAGACCAAAAAGACCAAAAAAAAAAAACTTATTCTACAGATTTTTATTTTAGTTTTGGTACCGGAAATCAAACTCAAGACTTCATGTTACCAGTCAGGTACTATAGTAACTGAGCTATATCCCCAGCCCCTACATTTCTTTTTTTCCAACCGAAACCCTTTTCTCCTCCGGAACAAAAGCAGCTTGTGGACTCCTCTGTGTGCTCAGGCCAAGCACCCAGGTGCACTTCTTAGTGGGCTCGCACTAGTGCCACTGTGTGTTTATTTTGGTTTTGGAAACTGGATCTCAACATGTGGCCCAGGCTGGCCTTGAAAACACAGTGATCTCTTGCCTCAGCCTCCCAAATGCTACGATTATAAGCAACTGCCACTATGGCAGGTTTTGTGTTACACCCACACCCACACACCCACACCCACCCACCCACCCACACACACACACACACACACATGCATGCACAGAGCCACTGAAAACCCACATCTGCCCCAGAGCCTCCGCAGCAGACGTGACTGCCTCAGAGGACAGACAGGCACCTGGCAGGCAGGGACCTCCAAGATTCTGCACTGGCTATGTCATTTAAACTTCGTATTTTTTATAGGCTTATGCATCTTCTCTGGCACAAACAAGTTTTTATACAGCCCAAAGCAGCCAGGCGTGGTGGTGCACGCCTGTAATCCCAGCACTCGGGAGGCTGAGGCAGGAGGATCGGTGTAAGTTCCAGACCAGCCTGGGTTACAAAAGTGAGCTCAAGGCCAGCCTGAACTGCATAGTGAGACCCCGTCTCAAAAAGACAAAAGATAAAAAAAAAAAAAAAAAAAAAAAAAGCAATTGGCAGTTTTGCAGCATTCCTTTTAGTTTTCTGCATTTTTCAAAGAAATTCAAACAGCAACAAGAAAGAAGCCCCCCCTCCCAAGTCACCAGAGCTTCAGCTGCATAGAAAGACACCCTGGCGTGGGGGCCGCTCCTCAGGAAAGTGCTCTTGTGGAAACCAGGAGGGCACGGCCATCTGGTGGCAAGTCTGGGGGTCCCCAGGCCCAAGTGGGAGAGTGGCCACGGCACCAGTGCAGCCCCCAGCTCAGTGGCCTCAAATGGCACTGACCAGGGAGGCCTCCCAGGTGAAATAACCGTAAAGAAAAGACAGGGAAGTGACTGAGCTCAGCCTTCCTGCGGCCAGACTGACCTGAGGCCTCGCCTTGCCTCTGGGGCTAGTGGACTTCACTGCAGCTACTCAGCCCTTGCCCAGGCTGTCCCACGGAGCGGCCCTCGGCCCTGCCACAGGTGGCTGCTTACACTTCCACTGATAGAAATAAAAACCTGCTCTGAAGCTCCTAGTCACATGGCACAGGCCACACCCCAAGTGCTGGACCCCATGGGGACACAGTGGGAGCCTTCTCCCCCAACACATCCTGTTCATACATAAGGATAATGTCAGACATAGTGGTACATGCCTGTGATCCCTGCAATTGGGAGGCTGAGGCAGGAGGGTCATGGGCTCAAGGCCAACCTGGGCAATTTAACAAACCTGTCTCAAAATAAACAGGGCCAGGAGTGTACCGCAGTGGTGGACCTTCTGCCTAGCATATGCCAGGTCCTGGGTTCCATTCTTTTTTTTTTTTTTTTTTTCTGGGTTCCATTCTTGTATCACTTTTTTTTTCTTTTGGTGGTACCAGGGATTGAACTCAGGACCTTGTTCTTACCAGACAAGCACTTACTCCACTGAGCTATCTCATCCCCAGCCCTCTCATACCATTTTTTTTTTCTTTTTTGTCTTTTTGAGACAGAGTCTCCCTATGCAGTTCAGGCTGGCCTTGAGTTCACTTTTGTAGCCCAGGCTGGTCTCAAACTCACACTGATCCTCCTGCCTCAGCCTCCCAAGTGCTGGGTTATAGGTGTGCACCACCACGCCTGGCTTCATACCATTTTATTAAAAAAATGAAAGAAACAAAACAAACTGAGGACCCAGGGGTGGTGCCACACACCTGTCATCCCAGCACTTGGGAGGCTGAGGCAGGAGGAATGAGGCCAAGACCAGCCTGGGCTACACTGCGAGTTCAAGGTTAGCCTGAACTGCATAGTGAGACCGTGGCTCTCACACACACACAAAGCTAAGGCCAACAGGTCAGAGCCTTGGCTCACATTATGAACTTACAGACACTCCATCCACCCTGTAACCCCGATTTCCATGGGTCCCTTTCTAGTCGCTGGGCCCCTTATAGCCAGCCACAGGTAGAGGGAAGCAACACTTGCGCTGCTCGGCAGGTGCCCAGTAAGGACAGCAGCACCTGTGGTGCGCCTGGGCTGCTCCGATCCCTGCGACAAGAGCCAAAGGCCCTGCACAGGGGCAGGGGCAGCCCCAGCACAGAGACAGGAGAGCTGAGGCTCTGCAGGCTAAGTCCCATGCCCAGAGCCCGACAGCTTCAGATGGGGATCCAGATGCTCACTGGCTGCCTTCTTGGGGCCTGCAGGTGCCTCTCAGGCTCCCCTGCTGTGTTTACAAGGATTCTTCCGGGACAGACGTCCAGCAGGTCAAAGCCAGCCGGGTCACCGTGGCTGGCTGGCTGGCTGGCTGGCTGGCGGCATGGCCAGCAGCACCCAGATGCATTGAGTGAAGCTCTCTGCAATGTGACCTCAGCGGCCTTGCCCCTGGCTGGTGGAATCCCCATCCCCTGCCAGCAAGCTCCCCCTTTGGTCTCCAGAGATGCACCCCGCGTGCGGGCGCTACAGGCCACAGAGCTGCCTGTGGGCAGCCTCCCAGAGCCCCGTGATACATACGCCCTGCTAAATAATTCAAAACCATGTTTTCATTTCAGAATAAACAGCGCTATCGCCAAGGCGAATGCCAAATTTGCATGAATGGTTAAGATGACACTTCAAAGAAATGTCAGGCCCATCCCAGACACTGCGGCCTTGGACAGACATCTTTGGTGTTTGTGCCCTCGCCAGCGGCCTGGCCAGGCAGGGCTGCAAGCCGTCCCGCCGCACCATATGTGACACAAAGAATCCCAGGTCCTGGTGCTGAGTCTGATGCCCAGCTGTGTGCCCTGGGTAAGTCACATGCCCTCTCTGGACCTCGATGAACCCATCAGCAACTCAAGACAGGACTGCCAGTACCTCAGACTAAGCAGGCCTGGCATGGGCATGCTGCCAGTGCACAGTAAGTGTTTTGCCCATATTCCAGCTTGAGGCAGCCAAGGGCTGGCTAGGCAGGAACTGCCAGCACTTTCCCAAAGGCTAGTCGCCTTGCAGGGCAGGGAGACACCTCAGTTTCCCAGGTGTCACCTGTGGAGGCTGCTGCTTGGCGCTGGAGATGGCAAGAGGAAACAAAATAGGAAACGCACACAAGCGACCGTTCACGCTCGCAGCACAGAGGTGCGTTTGATGTGAGGGTTTTCACTGCTCACAGTGGCTCAACTCCTCTCTCGCTTCAGGTCAGAGCTCCAGCCTCCACTGGCCCTGGACCTAGGGCAGGAGCCCTACATGCAGGGGACAGCGGGCAGAAGCCTCACACATACCCAGTGGGAGAGCACAGCCAGGACTCCCGGGCCCTACCAAATGCCAGCAGAGGGTGGCAGCTGGCCCAGTGCAGAACAATCACGCCCTCCCAGCTCCAGCTTCCACGCAACTAAGCTATGGGAATTCTTCAAGAGGTGGTGAGAGTATTAATTGAGGAAAAGGAAGGGATTATGCTGAAGGACTCCCTTCCCAAGCGTAGGCAAACCCACACCAGAGGGGGCGGGCGGCCCACCAGGGGTCTCCATCCCTCATGGGCCTGACAGCCACATTACCATTTACATGGATTTATCAATACTATCGATCCAGGCCGGCGTAAATAGCTCCGTGGGAAGAGGCCGGGGCTGCCCGCTGGCTCCCGCCAGCCCCTACGTCTGGGCCCAGGCACTGCAGGCTTTAGGTCACCCGGTGGCTGTAAATTTCCAAGCAGGGACATGGCAGCCAGTGTGGGAGGAAGCCAGACAGCACCCAAGGCGACGGCTACCTCTCCAGGGTCCCTGCAGGTTTCGGGCAGTAGGTCCAGCTGGACTCAGCAGGCAGAGGGCCAGGCACCTCTGCATTCTGGGGCACTGGAAAGCGGGGTCAGCCGAAGGGTGCAGGCCTCTTCTCTCATCAGGTGCCCTACGCATCCCCAAGGCAAAGGGGAGGCCCCCCCCTTCCCGGCTTCTAGGCCCTTGGATTAAAGGTCAAGGTACGAATGGAACTGCAACCACTCCAGGCCCAGAAACACGCAAGTATCAGAACACGCGGCCCTCTGTGCCACCCTAGAACTCAGCAGCAAGGCACAGATTAAGAGTTTGTCCAGGGTCACGCAGGCAGCAAAGCAGCAGCAGCAGCAGAACAGCGCTAACCCAAGCACCAAGGCTGCGGGGCCGCCGCGAACTCCGCGCCCCCACCTCGTCTGCTCCTCCTCCCCGCCTAAGCAAAACCAGAGAAGGCCACCCATGAAGAACGCAGCAGCGCCCCCCACGTGCCTGACCCCGAACGCCCCTTTATCAAAGCAGCCACGGGGACCCAGAGCTGCTTGAAAAAAGGGCAAAGTCAAGGCCACCGATAACAGCGTCAGCGGGCCCTGGTCCCCCACAAGCCCCGCCACCCGCCCGCGGGATCCTCCCCTCCTCCCTCGTCCCTCCCTCACCCTCACATCCTTCCTCCAAATTTGCAAAGAGAAAAAAATAATAATCATAATAAAACCAGTTCTCACCAACAGGGGGGGAGGACGCGGGGAGGAAGGGAGGAGGCTGAGCCGCCAATACAGATCCGCCTCCGCCGCCTGCGCCAGACCCGCGGGGATCCGGGCGCGCGCCGGGCGGCGGGGACGCAGGCTTCCCGGCCCCGAGCGACAATGCACAGTCACACGGGGCGCCCCACGCTCGCTGGGCCGCGGGGACAGAGCTCGCGGGCACCGGGAGGGCCCCACGCCTTGCGCTAGCCCCCGCCGCGGGCTGCTCCCCGCCGGGCCCAGGTGGGGAGGGCGCCTCCGGCGCGCGCCCCCGAGACCCCGCGCCCGGGGATGGCGCCCCCGACGCGAGGCCTTGGGCTTCCGAGTCGGCCCGCCCGGATCGGCTCGGAATTCCAACTTCCCCAACTAGTGGCATCCCAAGTATCCGCCGGCCGGGAGGGACCCGGAGGCGGCGCGAGCAGGCAGCACGGCCGCGGGGGGCGGCGCGGACTCGGAGCCGGCGGGGGAGGGGAGGGCGCTCCCGCGGTCCCCGCGCGCTCCAGGCCGATCCTGGGGGGCCGCGGGCGGTGGCCCCCAGCCCCGGGCAGCCGGGCCCCCGGGCGACAACCTTGCAGCCGGGCCGGGGAGCGGGGGCGCCAGCCGAGGGCTCCCGACCCGTGCCGCCCGCTGGGAAAGCGGGCACAGCGTCGCCCCGCGGGTCCAGGTTGCGGGGACGCGTGGCGGCCGCGCGCGCAGGCCCGGGGCGCACCGTGCGGGGAGCCCCGTTTCCAGCCCTGCACCCCCTTACTCCCCGCCCCCCGCCGGCCCGGAGTTCCCCAAGTTCCTGCTCCCGAGCACGCGGACGCCGGACCCGGGCGCCCCCCGCGCCCCCCGCGCCCCGGAAGCGCCCCCACTCACCTCGCGGCCCGGCCCGAGCGAGCGCAGGCCCCGCGTGGGCGGCTGCCCTCCTCACCGCGTGTGCTACGGCGCCGGGCCACCGGGCCGTAGCGGGGCACGCAGGGCGGGCGCGGGTCGTGGGCCCCGGGTCGTGGGCGCGGGTCGTGGGCCCGGCCCGCCCTGCCCGCTCGGCTCCCGGCGGCGGCGGCGGCGGCGGCGGGGGAGGGGCGGGGGCGGGGCGCGAGCCCGGGAGGCGTTGACTCCGCTCCCCGCGCCGCCCCGGGCCCCGCGCCTTAAAGGGCCCGCGCCTCTGCCGGCCCGCGCGTGCCCGCTGCGTACCAGATCGCACACGCGCACGAGCACTCGGGCGCGACGCCGAGTTTCTTTTCCGCAGCTACGGGCCGAGAAAGGAGGGGAACGCGGTCCCCGCCGCCCCTTCCCCCACGTTTCCCTCGGAATCGCGTTTCAGGATTAAATTATAACCCGGGGAGTAGCCGTTGAGGGCGCGAGGAGGCCACCCACGGCGCCCGCCGGGGACACACGCGGATCGCGGGCAGGCGGGACCCGGCTCAGGGGCGTGCAGCTCACCCCCATGGTGCTTTTGGCATAGGGTGGGGGTGTCCACAATGGGGGTTCATGTGTCTGGCCTTGGGCGCTGCTTTGGCCGGCACAGTGGGCTGAGGAGTGTGTCATTTAGCGAACACCCACTCGAGGACAATCGAGGACATGTGCACCGGCGACCCTGCAGGTGATGGTCGCACACACGCACATCCAGGGTCGTGTGTGGGGCGCCCCGCATACCGGCGGGCTCAGCGGCACACCTGAGCTCCCACCAAAGTCCGAGTCTGCCCGCTCCGGCAGGAAGATGGTCCAGGCCTCAGAGGCCCGGGAGCCCCAGCCAGCTTGCAGCATGGCCCTCTCCCCCGCCTTTCCCCTAAGATGTTGGAGTTTGAATTTTTTTTTTTTTTTTTTTTTTTCAGTTCAACTTTCCTTTTTTGGAGTGACGTCTCAGCAGATTCGGTTCTACCATCTGGCAACATCTGAGAACCCCCAGGGAGAGAGGGGAGCGGCTGCGGCTGCCTCTGAGAGGAGGCTGCGGCTTGCAGGGACCCCCCCTCGCGTATCCACCCCCTCAGGGAATGGTGCTGGGCCTCCTGCAGCCTAGGCCCCTCTGCCCTTCTTGGGCCCTGAGTTGTGGGCATTTAGGGACCGCTATGGAAAAGGGAAGCATATGAGGAGCAAGTCGCAGTTCGAAACTCATAGGGCAGGGGTCCCTCTCTTACTGCCCCAGCCACCCCCTACTGCCATCCAGACTGCGTCGGAACCCCATGGGCAAGGCCAGGCCTGAGGGAGACACCTGGCCCCTCCACCAGGTCTGGGGAGGGAAGCAGACAGCGCCTCCTCAAGCCTTCCAGAGCTGCTGACCTTTGGAGTCACCTCCCAGATGACTCCTGGATTTGAGTCTCAGTGACACAGGTTGTGGGGTGGTACCAGAGGAACCACTGGGGCTGGGCCGCCTTCTTGGGTAACCCTATTGCCTCACCACCAGGGAAGCAGGACCAGCACGCTAACCTTGTGTTACAGATAGAGAAATTGAGGCTCAGGAGATAAAGAGCCTAACCCCTGCAGCTGCCTGTGACAGCTGGTGCTCTGTCTAGGGTGCCCTGGGCAGCCCTGTAGCCCCCTCAGACTGGGGCCACTCTCTCTGCAGGCCTACAACCCCACTGGATGACCTGCACCCTCCTCAGCAGCTTGGAACAACTGCCACAGTGCCCTGCTCCTACCAGAAGCCCAGATTGCAGGTAGTGGTATAAATAATCACTGAGAGTGACTCCAGGACATCTGTCACCATCAACCTCTGCCAGGGAACGACTGCCAGCACACCCAGTTGGCAAGTGGGGAGGCTGAGGCCAGGGCTAGGAAGTCACACAGACACTGGCCAGTATGCCATAAATGGCTCAGGCCAGGTGAATTAAGAGAAAGGATGGTCCATAAATAAATAAATATATGTATATATTAAAAGAAGGAGGAGGGGCTGGGGAGATAGCTCCGTGGCATAAGTGCCTGCCTGGCAAGTGCAAGGTCGTGAGTTTGAACCCCAGTCCCACCCAAAAAAAAAATAAAATAAAATAAAATAAAAGAAGGAGGAGGAGGAGACCCAGGTGTGGTGATGCATGCCTGCAATCCCAGCACTTGGGAGGCTGAGGCAGGAGAATGTGAGTTCAAGACCAGGCTGGGCTATAAAAGTGAGCTCAAGGCCAGCCTGAACTGCACAGTGAGACCCTGTCTCAAAAAGACCAAAAAAAAAAAAAAAAAAGAAAAGGATGCTGTGCACCTGGCCTGTTTCTGATCACTCAACCTCTTTCCTGAGGGCGCGGCCAAGTCACCAAGCTCATCCCTGCCATGGGAACTTTGCGCAGGCTGTTGGTCCTCCTGCGGCCCAATCCAGCCATCTCCTCTCTTCAGACTCAGTGTCACCTCCCTTAGAAAGTCTCCCACTGGGGGGCCATGGAGACAGCTCAGTGTCTAAGCACTTGCCTGGCAAGTGCAAGGACTGGGTTTGAGTCCCAGCCCCGCCTCCGAGCTGCGGCGTAAGACCCTGTACCAAATGCATACATTTGTTTTATTTATTTTTTTTGGCAGAACTGGGGCTCAAACTCACAACCTTGCACTTGCCAGGAGGCAGGCACTTGTGCCACGGAGCTATCTCCCCGGCCCCTATAAATTTATTTTTTTTTTAAAGTTTAAATTCAGAGAATGCTAAAGAAAGTCCCCCACTGATTGGGCATGCTGACATACATGACACTCAGCATTTGGGAAGCTGAGGCAGGAGGATCACCAGGAGCTCCACGCCAGCCTGGACTCGTTATGAGTTCGAGGCCGGCCTGAGCTGCAATGTAAGACCCAGCCTCATAAAAAGAAAATAAAATCCCTTGTCAACCCCAAGTGACTATTCACTGATCCCCTGCCACACCCCTGTGGCTCACTATTTCTCCCCGTCTGCAGGAGCATGGCCCTGGATTATGCCACCCTGTCTCAGTTTTCATGTCTAGAACATGAGCTCTTGCTCACTGCTATACCTCCAGCACACCATAGGCGCTCAGCTGATTAAAATAGGTGAGTTTGAGCAAACAAATGCAGATCTGTGCTGGTGACCACAAGCCCCAGAAGACCCAGGAGGCTGCTGGCAGTTGGGTGAGGCCCAGGAGATCCAGGAGCCATTGGGACCTCTGTACCCCTGCCTTTAGCACCTGGCGTGCCTGGCTCACTCGGGGTGTGATCCTCTCCTGCTGTGGTCCCTGCTTCCAGCCAGGTGAAGGCCTCGGCCCCAGCCTCAGCCCCAGAAGACACCCGGCAGACCAGGCTGCTTCTCTAGACAGCTGGGCCTCAGCTCCTAATTCCAGTCTCCAGAAATGCCGATGGGCAGTGTGGAGAAGCAGGACAAGCCAGGGCAGGCTTCCCAGCAGCCCCCTGGGCACGCACTGGGCCTCGGAGCCAGTGCAAAGGGCCTGCGTCTACCTTTGCCTCCCATGGGCCCCGGCACTTTGGGCAGGAAAATCACTGGGCCGCTCCTCACCTTGAAGATCTGCTTGCAACCATGCTGGGAACTGGAAGCTCCCAAGCCTGGCCAGGAATGGCAGCTCCCGTGAAAAGAGGCACGTGACAGAGACCCCACGCCTGTCCCAAAGTTTCTTGTCATCCTTCTCAAAAAAGCAAGTTTAAACCAGGCAGAGTGGGAAAAAAAAAAAAAAAAAGATTCAAGGGGGCCAGGCAAGTTCCAGGTCATGAGTTTGAACCCTGGTTCCAAAAAAAAAAAATGCAGGCACAGGTGCTGGGAGTTTGATCCCCAAGCCAGCCGTGCCAGCCCTGCCCCTGGGGTACACTGAAATAGCAATTGAGATTGGGTGTGGTGGCACACACCTGTGATCCCAGCTCTTGGGAGGCTGTAAACAGGCGGATCACTAAGAATCTGATCTAGCAGTGAGACCCTGAACACCCTGTAGACCCTTCCCCCAAAAAATAAATAAATACATAAATAAGTGAATACAAACAGGCAGAGTGACACCCACCTGTGGGGGCTGAGACAAAAGGCCCACTGTGAGTTCCAGGCCAGCCCAGGCGCCATCTTATATTCAAGCTCAGGCTGAACTACATATCGAGACTGTATCTCAAGTCAACAAACAAGGAAAAAGATAAGCTCAGGGATGCATGTCTGGAATCCCAGTGCTAGGGAGGCTGAGGCAGGAGGGGCCACGACGTCAAGGCCAGCCTGAGCTCTACGGTGAGTTCGAGGCCGGCCTGCACTACACACCAAGACCCTATCTCAAAACAAGATACAGTGAGACTGGGATAGGGGGTGGGAATGGCTAGAGAGACAGTCTAGAAGGGCGCTCCTGGGTCTGATCTCCAGGGCAGGGGACAAATTTGTCCTCTGCAGGGGACAAATTAGGCAAACTGAATAGCAAGTGCTTGGGGACTCAGGAACAGTTGCTGGGTGCAGGCTGCTGTCCTACCCAAAGTCAGCACCTCCCCATCGGGGAGACCCTCTTTCCAGAAAGCCTGGCTCTCGAGACGGCAGCACCCCTGGCTCCTTCTGCACTGGGCAGGCAGCTGATGTGGGAGACGTACTGGTCTGGGCTTGTAAGGAACCCAGGACTAGCCATGATGGGAGGTTTTGGGGGTCCCACAGGCACAGTAGCGCAAAGGCCCTGGGGCCAAAAGAGCAGGTGGAGGGGCCTGGGGTGCCAACTGAGTGTGGGACAGGCTAGGGAAACTGATTTTGGGGGAAGGGGCTGTAGGGCACAGCGGGAGGCCAAGTCCTTGCCCGGCACCGGCGCCTGCGTGGACCATTCAGAGAATTGCTTCTCTCTTGATGCGGGACACAGGGCTCTGGGCCCTGGCACCGGGGCCTAGGGATGGCAGAGCTCCTGCACACATGGCTGTTGCTTCTGGGCCTCCTGGAGAATGTCAGGAATAAGCCCATGGGTGGGGGAAGGGGCACTGCACAGGTGCTGCAGGAGACTGCCCCTCCCATGCTGGCCAGAGTGGAGTTCAGGACCTGGGCCAGGCACGATGGAACCCAGGGCTGGCAAGGTGGCTCAGTGGTCTAAAGCTGCCTGCTTAGGCAGCCACAGGGACCTTGCTTTGATCCCCAGCCCCACTCCCAGGGCAGGCTGAGGCAGCCACAAGAAAAAAAAAAAAAAAAAAGCAAGCCATAACATAAATAAAGTTTGTTAAAAAAAAAAAAAAAAGACGACTGGAACTCAGAGCCCCATCACAGAGGGTACAGAGAGAGAGTGTAGCCAGGTTCCTGGAGCCGGTCCATGCGCTGGCCCTCACCGCCACCAGCACTACATTTCTGGAGGATAAACGCTGGGTTGACTTTAGGCACACCTGGTGGCACACTCCTGTGACCCCGGCATTTGGAAGGCTGAGGCAGCAGGATCACCCTGAGTTCGAGGCCAGAGTAACCTACAAAATGAATTCAATGTCAGCCTAAACTTACATAGCGAGATCCTGACCTAAAAAAAACCTAAATAAATAAAGGCTGGGCCACTGGCTCAGAGGAGACCCAGGCTCCTGCGTGCCGGTCACGCTGTGCCCCAGACTGCGTGCCCCCAGGCTCCGCCCACAAGGAGGAGAGGAGAGAGGGCACCCGTCTATCAGAATGGAGCCGCCTGAGCTCTGCCACCCAACACCTGTCAGTCACTCAACAAACCCAGGCCGGTCGGCCAAGGCCCTGCAGCAGCACTGCCCTCTGATTAGGGAGGGGAGGGGGGCATGGTAGCCATGTTAAACACATCGGTTCACTTCCTGGGGCCAGCAATGGGCTCCCCAGGCTCCCTGTCGCTGGGGGCTCCCTGAGGCTTCTGAGGGATGTGAACTCTCCAAGTCCACAGCTGGAGGCAGCTGAGGCCTCCACAGGCCGGGCAAACACAGCCACTCCACCCTGAACATAGGTGCCAGGGCCTGGCAGCTTGGGTGCAGTGTCTTACAGGGCACTTTTCCAGCGCCATCCTGAAAGCTTTGTCTCGGCCACAGGCTGCCTAGCATCCCACCCTCAGCTCTCCCTACCCCAGGCCTACCCTACCAGACTGGCAACATCAACCAAGAAATGGATAAGGAAGAAAAGGGTTTTTTATACAGTGGAGTACTACTGTGCCATGAAGAAGGATAAGCTTGAGACATTTGTAGCTAAGTGGGTACATCTGACGCCAAATTTTATTTGATGCCAGGAATGGAACTCAGGAGCTTGTGTTTGTCAAGAAGGTGCTGGGCCGCTGAGCTATAGCCTCAGCTCAGACTCTTAAATGAAAATAATTAGACACACATATCCAAATACTTCATTGTTTCTCTGGTATGAGAAAGTAGAAGTGTAGATAGGACTGAAATATGCATTGGGATTACAAAATAGGAAGAAAGTGTTCAGATAGGAAGAGGAGCTATTGATGGGGACGGGGAGGAAAGAAGAGACAGAAAAAGATGAGGAAAGAATTAAAAACAGAAAGGAAGCTTTTATAAGTAAGGAGAGAAACAGGCTGAAGGGAGGGGGATGGGAAAGAGAGAAGAAGCTAGCTACGTCACGTACAGGTGCGCAGTCGCTGTGAAGGGTGCAACCCTCAGGGACACCTACAATGTGCCAGTAGCGCTAAAGAAATAAAGGGAACCCTGAAAATAAATAAAGATGGAAGCTGGTTGCGATGGCACACATCTGGATCCCCAGCATTTGGGAGGCTGAGGCAGGAGGATCCCCAGAGTTCAAGGCCACCCTCCTATTCTGTGAGCCTGGGTTTCCTTAGCTGGAAGGCACAGCTGATGCCCCGCCCCACTGCTTTCCCAGATGGCTCTTGGGACACAGCCAGGTGACACCAAGATCCGGGGTCCCTCAGAAACTTCCAAGCACACATTTCCGTGCCCGGCAGGGAATAGTTGGGTGCTTACAGGAATCCCAGAGCTAGAGGACCGTAGAGCCTGGTGGGCAGGCATCGAGGCCTGGAATCTCCACGGCCCTTGGCTGTGCAACCTGAGAGAGGTCATTCGGCCTCTCTGATGTGATGTCCTGAGCGGCAGAGCAGTGGGGAGCAGCGACGGAAACTCGTGTTGCCATGGAGACCGAATGAATGAGCCAGCAGGTGTCGCTCAGCAGGAGCTGGGCATCATGTGTCACTGGGCCTTCCATGACCTACACTGGGATGCAGTGGCCACCGAGCCCGGCTGGGCTGGCTGCGCAAAGCCTAGAGGGGCACTGGGGTGTCACCCGGCATCGAGCTGGCCTTGTCTGGTGCCTGCTGCCCCCGGATGCCAGCTTCCTCAGGCAAGGAAACCAGGAAGGCTGGCCTCACTGCACCTGCTCTTCTGTGTTTTGTGGGGCTGCCGCCAGGCACAGCACCATAGGCTCCGGGGCTTTTGCATGAACCCTACCCCACTCACCACACTGCTCCCCCGTGGCCTGGTGGTTCCCTCAGACCCTTGGTCCCCTCGGATGCTCCTCCCGTGTAAAGTAAATTTTGTGTGTAACTTGTCTTTTCTTTTTTTTTTTTTTTTTGTCTTTTTGAGACAGGGTCTCGCTATGCAGTTCAGGCTGGCCTTGAGCTCACTTTTGTAGCTCAGGCTGGTCTCGATCTCGCACCGATCCTCCTTCCTCAGCCTCCTGAGTGCTGGGATTACAGGTATGGTCTGCCACGCCTGGCAACCCAGGATTCTGAAGATACAGTATCCCTCTCTCTCTCTGTCTCTCTGTTTTTTCTCTCTCTCTCTCTGTCTCTCCCTGTCTCTCTCAATCTCTGTCTCTCTCTCTCTCTGTCTCTCTCAGGCTCTCTCTCTGTCTCTCTGTCTTCTCTTTCTCTCTCAGTCTCTGTCTTTCTCTCTCTGTCTCTCTCAGGCTCTCTCTCTGTCTCTCTGTCTCTCTCTGTCTCCCCTCCCCCGCCCGAAACATCAAGATGCGCTTCCCACCCGTCCGGCTCAGTGGATCACACAGGATGGCCCGTGTAGCAGAAGGGAAGCAGACATGGACGGCCCTGGCTGCTACCTCTCCCGGCAGCACTGCCAGCCTTTGTACACAGCACCTCACAGGGATAACAACACATGCAAAAGACAAGGGGACACTGAGGCTCGAAGATCACATAACGGGGCTCCGGCCGGAGATGGGGGCTGGGCTCCTATGACCCAAGTCCTGTGACCCAGGACCTCAGGGGACGGGGCCCCAGCGCTGTCCTTGGGGTGCCAGGCGGGCAGGTGTGTGAAAGAGTGAGTCTGGGGAGGAGGCTCGGGTGGGCTCGGGGGACCCGGCTCCAGGTGTCGGTCCTGGCACGGTGGAGGAGGTGCCTGCTGAGCAGGCGGGGAGACAAGTCAGGGCTGGGGAGGCCTCGGAGCCTGTCTGCACCTGTAGGACAGTTTGCTTTGGCAACGGTGAGGAAGGAAAAATTCCAATTTGTGTTCCGCGCGACTCCTTTGAAGCTGTTTATGGGACAGCCCCGCTCCTGGGTAGCACCAAGGCCTGGGGCCAGGCCAAGCCCTGCAGGTGGCCGTGGAAGAGGCCAGAGCAGTCTCGCTTGCTCTCAGAGGGCCCTGGCCATGTCCCTCTCCCCCTCCATCTCAGTGTCCTCCTCTTTGAGCTGAGACCCTGTGGAGTGCGGAGGGCCTGGGGCAAAGCCAACTAGCACAGGGCCTCAGGCAGCTAGGGCGTGGCCGCTCAGAGAAATCCCAGCCAGCATCCCGGTGGTGGCGGAGGTGGCCTGGCTAGTGCTGGGGCTGCTCCAGGCCTGGGCTGTGACAGCTAGGACCAGCAGGCTCTTCCTGGAGCTGTCTACCCTCGGTGCTGTGAGGCCAGACTAGGAGTCCACTTGCCCGTCACAAGTCCCAGATGTAGATGGGGCTTGGTCTTCAGTCCCCGCTGTAACAAATGACCTCAAACCTCAGGGCTTAACACAGCAAACTCCAGGAGTTTAGATGGTAGAAATGGACACCCCAGCCAGGCGTGGCGGAGTACATCTATAATCCCAGTGCTTGGGAGGCTGAGGCAGGAGGATCAGTGTGAGTTTGAGACCAACCTGGGCTACAAAAGTGAGCTCAAGGCCAGCCTGAACTGCATGAGTTCCTGTCTCAAAAGAAAGAAAGAAAGAAAGAAAGAAAGAAAGAAAGAAAGAAAGAAAAGAAGGAAAGAAAGAAAAGAAGGAAAGAAAGAAAGGAAAGAAAGAAAGAGAGAAAGAAAGAAAGAAAGAAAGAAAGAAAGAAAGAAAGAAAGAAAGAAAGAAAGAAAGAAAGGGACTCCCCCTAGGGACAAATGTGTCCCTGGGCCAGAATTGCAGTGTCTCCAGAACTGGGGTCACAGGGTCTCCGAGCTGGTGCCCCGAGGCTTGGGTGCTGGACCCATCGCTGCCTCTGCAGCCTCTGCTCCGGGTCGGGTCTCTGCCTCTGACCTCGCCTCCCTTCCCCCAGCCGCCCAGGGCCGCCTCCTCTGGCTCTCCCTTGGGGTCCCCAGCTTAGTGACAGCTGCAGGACTTCAGAGGCACCATCCATGGCAGAGTGGAGCAGGACAGCTCTGGGGCTGGGGTGTGAACTCCCGGGAGGCTGAGCCGGCCCCTGTCATCCAGGCCACCGGCCATCCGGGATTCCAGCCCTTGCGTGGATCCTCCGGCAGCTCTGACGCCCACCTGCTGTGTGCCAGGCAGCTCTTCAAGGCGCTGGACATGCAGCAGCACCCTGGCCAGGAAGACACTTTCCTCCCCACAGCACTGCCAGCCACTGGGTCCTACAAGGAGTGAGACAGTAGCTGAGCCCAGACTGCCAGACACGTTCACTCACTATATCCCACGGTGAGTCAGGAGGGAGCTCAGAGTTGGGCCTGCGGTGTCCCCACCAAGGTCCTTCCTGATCTCCTGGCCTCGGCGTGGTGCCCATTACGAGTGCCACCCACAGACAAGTTGCCGCCGCTCTAGCCAATACCCCCCGACACAGCAGCCAGTGTCTGAGGAACCTGAAACCTTTCTCCTGGGTCACTGTGGCCCTGCACCCAGGAAGCAGGTGGGTGTCATGGCCCTGGCTTAGTTCACCCTGGTAAAGGAAGTTAAGGGTTAAGGGCAACTGCCCCTGAGCCCTCAGGAGTTTCCTCGGAGAGGCAGAGGCATGGGCCTCTTGCCAAAGCCAGGACAGGAGAGGGCAGCCAGTGGCCGAGGTTCAAAGCCTGACTGTCATGTTCCCTCGGAGGGACCTGGAGGCTCACATTCCTTATCTGTAAGGCAGCTGTGGCCGTGGACACAGGCTACCTGACCTTGCGCCACCCCAACCTGTCCTCCTGGCAGGGACAGAGCATGTTGCTGTGGCCTCAGAAGACGGAACGGGAAGCTGCTACGGAGAACGACAGCCTAGACCCCACCCAGAAGCAGGCTGGGGCTCACAGAAGCTTCTGCTCTGTGTCACTCGGCTGTCCCCCAAGTGGCCACAGCGGTGTGCCCAGGGTGGAGAGAGCATGAGAAGTGCTTACCAAGAGCTGGGTGCTTACCAAGAGCTGGGTGCTGGGCTAAGTTCTTAGCCCCGGCTCCTGGCTGCCCTTCTCTTTTTCAGCCCCTTGGCCCTGGGTACCAACAGCACAAAAGGTGAGGAAAGGGACCCAGGAGAGTGACCTAGATGTCTGCAGCTAAAACAATTGCTAAAACAAGAGGGTACGCTGGGATGAGGGCTCCCGCCTGCAATCCCAGCCCTCAGGGGCTGAAGCAGCACCCCAAACTTGCTGACAGAGCGAGATGCTGTCTCAAAATAAATGAAAAGGGCTGAGGACATAGCTCAGTGCAAAGGCCTTGGATCAATCCCATGCCACAATGAAATGAAATAAAAATGCACAGCAAAAATAGACAATTTCTTATTTTTTTGCAGAGCCGGGGATTGAACTCAGGTCCTTGCAGTTGCCAGGAAAGTGCTTATTCTTCTGAGCTATCTTCCCAGCCCCTTTAAAAAAATATAATTAATTAATTAATTAATTAATTAATTATGGCCAGGCCAGCTCAGTCTGGCCTGGGAGTGTGGCTGGCAACAGCATGTGGTGGCGGAGATCAAACTGTGGTAAAAGCCAGGTGTGGTGGCATACGCCTGTAATCCCAGCACTCGGGAGGCTGAGACAGGAGGATCAGTGCGAGTTCGAGACCAGCCTGGGCTACAAAATTGAGCTCAAGGACAGCCTGAACTGCATAGCGAGACCCTGTCTCAAAAGGACAAAAACAACAACAACAACAACAAAAAAACTGTGGTCCCTTTGGTCACCTAAGCAGGTGCTTTAGAGCACTGAGCCATCTCACCAGCGTGACAATTTCATGTTTATTTATGTTTATTATAATTTCAGATAAAGGGAGGCAGGCAGAGGAGAGCGAGCTGCTCTGAAATCAGCATCCTGCCCCAACAGACCTACAGGTGGGTCACAGTCCCACCTCTGCTCGGTGGTGTTCCCAGGTGTGGCACCATCCACCAGGGACACGGCCCAGCCTGCGGCCCAGCAAGTCCAGGCTCTGTGTCTCAGGGCAGCGCTGCTGTCCAGCTGCCCAAGCCAGGGAGTCAGCGTTGGGCCCTCGCCTGTCCCTGTGCCCGCACCTGCCTTCCTCTACCACCTTCCAGGAGGCAGGGGGAGCTTCATAGGCCACCTCGGTCCCCACAGCCAGGTTGGGACAGGGGGCAGGAACCAAGGAGAGAAGCCACCTGGAAACGCTGCTTCCACCGTGTGGCCTTTTGTCTGGGTGACACCCTACCCTGCCCCTGTGACAGACTCACCCCCAGCCTGGCTGTGCCTACCTGGGGGCCAAGTACCCGGCCGCAGCGGACGGATGTGGGTCTCTGCTTCCCTGTCAGTTGACAAGGTCCCATGCAGCCCTGGCTGCTGCTGCCATCCTGGGAAGGTGGCAGCCTGGGCTCTGTCACTCTCTCTGCGACCTTCGCCACCTCAAGGCAAAGATATCACTGCCTGGTGTCTAGGCGGAGATGAGGGCTCTGTGGCCTGAGGGGAGTCAGAGGTGAAGGTGCTGTTGCCGCAGTGTGGGGACAGCGGAGTGGCTCTCGCCGGGTCCAGACCACCCTTGCACCTCCTGTCTTCTTGCTTTCTCATCAGTGATCCAGCAATTATAGAAATGGAGACTGTGGGGGTCAGAGAGGCAAACGGGCTTCCTGAGATCACACAGCTCGAGAGAGACCTGGCTGGCAGCAGAACCCAGTCATTGCTAAAGCCCAGGCCAGTGCTGGGCAGATAGCTCAGTGGCGTAAGGGCCTGCCTGGCGAGAGCAAGGTCCCGAGTTTGAGCCTTGGTACCAAAAACTGTCTGGGTGAGGGGCGGTGGGCTAGGAGTGACCAAAAGTTCCACCACACGGGGCCAGTGAGAAGACACGAATTCACCAAGAAGATCAGGGCAAGGCAGGCTGCAAGAGATGTCCCAGGGAACCATAAGCCTTTCCACCTCTTTGCTCTGCCATCCTTGGGGTGACGGCATCTGAAGGCTGGGAATAATAGGAGGAACAGCCTGGCATCTGCCCCACCCTGGAGTCCAGGGAAGGAGAGCCTCTGCAGCATGGAGGCAGAAGGGCTCCTTCAGAAGTCCCACCCCAGATGATTTCCCTGACATCTTATTAGCCAGAATTAATTCATATGCCCACTGCCTATCCAGTCTCAGTGAGGCTGGATTGCTTTGAAACCAATCAGAACTTTCCATAGACCCTTAGGCCAATCACACCTTTCCCTGTTGTCTCAGACCAATCAGAGCTTTCCCTGGGCCCATGGCAGGCTCAGCTGTGGCTCCCTGCTGGGTGGAAGAGATAGGAACCCCCATAAAATTGGTGGAGTTGTGCTGGTAAGAGCCAACAAGATCTACCCACTAGCCATTCCAGGAGTGTCAATCTATGCTGCCAATGATACCTACAAGTCTCAGTGACAAACTTTTTTTTTATTTTTTATTTTTTTATGATTGATTGATTAATTGATTGATTGATTGATTTTTATCAATATGGTGCCGGGTCCCTGTAGCTGAAATGTGTTTTATCTCTCTCTTTTTCTTTTTTCTTTTTTTTTTTTTTTTTTTGCGGAACTGGGGATCGAACATCGAACTCAGGACTTTGCACTTGCTAGGCAGGCACTTGTACCCCTGAGCTATCTCCCCCACTCCAGCAGTGAACTTTTGTTTTGTTTTGTTTTGTCCTGTCTTCTTGAGACAAGGTCTCATTATGCAGTTCAGGCTGACCTTGACCTCACTTTTACAGCCCAGGTTGGTCTGGAACTCACATGGATCCTCCTGCCACAGCCTCCCAAGGGCTGGGATTGCCAGTGTGCACCACCACGCCCGGTGTGAATTTTTAAATAGGTTCTGGATGACTCTTGTTAATAGTTATTAGTTTTTAGCATCGTCGCTGTAAGTTTTCTGGTACTAGGGACAGAGCTCAGGCACTTCACACTGCTCTCCGTCCCTGGCCTTTCCTACATTTTCATTCTAGGACAGTCTCAGTAAGCGAGTTGCACAGGCTGGGCTGAAACCTGACGCCCTCCTGCCTCAGCCTCCCATTTTGCTGGAGTTGTGTAAGCGCTCAACTCCCACACCCAGTTCATTGCAAGCTTTTATTTGCGACAAGTGATGGGGATTTTCATTTATGACAGCTTTACAATGTCATTTTGAAATTAAGCTCAGGACCAAAAAGGCAAATTCTGAGCCTAAAGCTGTAGCTCAGTGACAGAGGTCTAGCACGGGCCAGGACCTCAGTTCCATCCTTCCAAAATAAAAAAGAGAGGGGCTGGGGATTTGGCTCAGCGGTAGAATGCTTGCCTAGCGAGCTGGAAGCCCTGGGTTCGGTCCTTGGCACCAAAAAAAAGAATAAAACCTCCTGCAAAATAAAAAAGAGAGAAGGCAGTTTGGGGTCCTAAAGGAACAGGCCAGTGTGGAGTACTCTTGTGTCCCTGGTTCCCAGGAGACTGAGACAGGAGGATCTCCTGACCCCAGAAATTCTAGGCTAGCCTAGATCACCAGTAAAACTGTTTCAAAATAAATAAAAGGGGCTGGTGAGATAGCTCAGTGGTCTAAAGCACCTCTTTAGGCAAGCTTATGCAAGTACAGGGACCGTGGTTCAATCCCCAGCACACTAGATGCCACACACCAGCCCTGCCCCTAAGGCCTGCTGAGTTGACCACAAAATAAAATAAAATACTCAAAAAGATTAACTCTAGGAAAACAATAGCCCAATCAATAAATAGGAAAATTAATTGAATAAACACTTCTCCACAGAAGCACAAAGGGCCAGTAAATATAGTTCTTTGTTGTTATTATTTTGTTTTGTTTTGTTTTGTTTTGCAGAACCAGGGATCAAACTCAGGACTTTGCACTTGCCAGGCAGGCACTTGTGCCCCTGAACTATCTGTCCAGCCCCTATTTTTTAAATGTTTGACATTTCGCCAGGCGTGGTGGTGCACACCTATAATCCCAGCACTCGGGAGGCTGAGGCAGGAGGATTGATGCGAGTTCAAGACCAGCCTGGACTACAAAAGTGAGCTCAAGGCCAGCCTGAACTGCGTAGCGAGACCCTGTCTCAAGAAGACAAAAATAAATAAATAAATAAATGTTTGCCATTTCTAGCTATCAGGGAAATATACATCACACTCACCAACATTCCACTACATGCCAGTCAGAACGGCTATTGTCAAGAATAGCAAAGTAAGGGGCCAGGGAGATAGCTCTGTGGCACAAGTGCCTGCCTGGCAAGTGCAAGGTCCTGAGTTTGAACCCTGGCCCTGGAAGAAGGAGGAGGAGGCAGAGGAGGAGGAGGAGGAGGAGAAGGTGCCAGGCCTGGTGGTACAGACCTGTATTCCTCAAAGTTGGGGGGCCTAGGCAGGAGGACCTCAAGTTCAAGCCCTGCCTGCACAACTTAATGAGACCTGTGTCAAAATGAAAAATTTCACAAGGCTGGGGGCGAGGCACAGTGTGTAGACCCTGGGTTCCAAGCCCAGCACCATTAAAGCTGATCCTGCCTAGAGGTGACCTTGCATGAGGTACAGGGGTCGGCTCTCGTAGCCAGGGGTGGGCGCGCCAAGGCCCTGCGGACAGCAGCAAGCCCAAGGTGTCGGGGTTCCTAGGCATACGCTAGGGTGGGGTCCACATTAGGAATGAGGCCAGCAAGGGGTCAGCGGCTAAGAACAAGCTGGACGTGGACTACAGCTTGCTGTGGTACGACGTACACGTGTGAGCTCTCTCTCCTCCAGGAGTTCAGACAAATACTAATATTTCGTTCTTTTTTTCTTTTCTTTTCTTTTTTTTCAGGATTGGGGTTCAAGCTCATGACCTTGTACTTGCCAGGCAGGCACTTGTGCCACAGAGCTATCTCCCCAGCCCCTATATATTAATATTTCAGACAGCTCTCTGAGCCCACGGGAAATGAAGCCATGGAGAAGACAGGCTGCCTCTGCTGAGGTTTAAGGAAGCAGTTTGAGAAACAAGCCGGGCCTGGTGGCTCACACCTGCAACCCCAGCTGCACAGGAGGCTGAGGCGGGAAGATCTGAGCCCAGCCTGGGTGACTGACTCAGATGGTGTCTCACAATAAAAATGCAAGGGGTTGGGGTACAGCCCAGTGGTGGGGTGCTTGCCCCGCACCCCTGAGGCCCAGGGTGGCATCCTCAGGACTGCAGAACAGAAAGCCAAAAGGAAAGTGGAGAGAAAAGGACGATCTCATGAAAAGCCTTCAGGCATCTGGCAGGGTCTCTTCTTTAAAATTAGGGAACAGGACAAAGCAGGAAGTGATCATGCACAGCCTGGTACCCACACCCAGATCCTCCCCGCCGGGCAGGGCGGGGCCACAGCTGGCACCCGGAGCTTCCCTTCTGCCCCTTTGGGGTCTACCTCACCCCCTCCCCAAACTCTGGATCTGGCTTCTGTCCATTGCTCTCACCAGGCTTCCCTGTCTCTGCCTACTGCTTTCCTGCTTGTCTGTATTGTGGCACACCATCTGTACTTTTGATGGCTAAATAGTACTCCGAGGGGTGGAAAGGCCGCACTGTGGCTGCCCATTCAGGTAGAGCTTAGGTGACTTCCTGCTGTCGGGGATTAGAACTAGTGCCAAGGTGGCTTTTCGCTAAGCCTCTCTGTGGAGACAGGTCTTGCTCCTCTTGGGTCCGTGTGCCAGCTAATGAGACGCGTGGTCTAACTTCAGAAGGACCTGAGTGCTGTGCCGTTCACACCCCACAGCCAGCCAGGTAGGGGTTCCAGTGCCCTGCACCCTTGCTGGCATCATCATTGGCTTTTCTTTTTTAAACTTTATGTATGTATGTATGTATGTATGTATGTATGTATGTATATGTATGTATATATGTATGTGTGTATGTATATATGTATGTATGTGTGTATATGTGTGTATGTATGTGTATGTATGTATATATGTATGTGTGTATGCGTATGTGTGTATGTATGTGTATGTATGTGTGTATGTATATATGCATGCATGTATGTATGTGTGTATGTATGTATGCATGCATGTATGTATGTTATGGCCGGCTCAGCCTGCCCTGGGGATGGAGCTAGCACAGCATGTGGTGCCAGGGATCAAACCACGGTCCCTGCAGTTGCCTAAGCTTTCCTAAGTAGGTGCTTTAGACAGCTGAGCCATCCCGCCGGGCCCCCATCTTCGGCTTTTCTAATGCTTGGCATCCTAACTGCGTGCAGGCCTTTCTGCTGAGGGCTCTTGAGGAGCCACAAGATGATGGTGTGTGTAGGTTGTGTGTGCACATGTGTGTGTACATGTGTGTGTTTATGTGTGCAAATGTGCATGTGTGTGTATGTGTTGCTGGGGACGGAACTCAGGCTACCATGTGTGCTGGGTGAGCTCCTACCACTGGACTGCACCCCAGCACCTTTCCATTTTCTGAGAGTCTTGCTGACCTGCACAGCCCAGCCGGACTTGAATGTAAATCCTCCTGCCTCAGCCTTCTGTGGCGCTGGGCTCACATGTGTGTGGGTTTCTTGGGGTGAGGACCCTGCTCCAGAAGCCTCCCAGCTGACTGTGTAAGGTTAAGGGGGAGCCCAGGCCTCAAGGACGGCCAGGGCTGCCTGTTCAGCCAGGTCCTGAGGTCAGAAGAGAGGCATCCTGGAGGTCGGGGTGGGGCAGACCAGGCCCTGCAAGGGAGGTCAGTGGGTGGACGGCAGGGCCAGGGCCACCCACCCCCGAGGGGAGCACCTGAGGCCCCTGCCCATGT
This sequence comes from Myocastor coypus, assembly GCA_004027025.1. NCBI lineage: Eukaryota > Metazoa > Chordata > Mammalia > Rodentia > Myocastoridae > Myocastor > Myocastor coypus. The sequence continues at coordinate 50,969 of PVJA010009858.1, forward strand.
GTACAACCTCAGCCTCAGCTTCCCAGCCTGTGAGGTGTGGCTGGGAGTGGAACCTCGAAGGGGGACACTCTACAGTGCAGGGGGCCCAGGGCATGCGGGGGACGTGGCCACCATGCGGGCATCTTCCTCAGACAGCACAGCCACTGACTGGAAGCTGAGCCTGGGAGGTCACAGCTGAGAAGCCCTGGCTTGGCCCCCAGGGAGAGGCAGCGGGCAGATGGGACACAGGCGGGTGCTGTCCCCACTGGCGCAAGAAGGGTTTATGTGTGCCACACATAGACCCCCAAGATGCCGCATCTCCAAAGCTCTCGATGGATGTGGCATGGAGGTGACCAGCTGGGCCTCGCTGGTGACAGAGCCACAATGTCACAGACCCAGGTTGGGGGGACATCAACTGGTGGGCACAAGTCTTCCTGGGCACACATAACTGTTAGTCATAGTAACACACAAGCAAAGGAGTGGTGTGTGAATATTCAGATCATGCTCATTTGAATATTTAAATCTCATGCTAATCTCACCATCTGGCTAATTCAAGTCCCTGAAGGTTTTGGCTCCCTTTTTTTTTTCCTGCAGCATTTGAGGCCTCTGCCTCTGGGAACCACAGTGGAGTAGGGCGAGACGAAGCAACCTCGGGAATGCCCAGAGGAGCCCAGGCCAGGCAGAGCAGCAGCAGGAGCAAAGGGCACGTGGAGGGAGGAGCCGTGTCTGATTGTCTTGAGGAAGAAAGTACCTGGTGGAGGAGCTGCAGAAGCCCTGGGTGGGGTGGTGGCAGCGTGGAACCCCGCTGTTCTCACAGCCCTGGGTGGAACACAGGCAGAGCTCCTGGGCCGTGCACCCAAGCTACAGCTCGTGGGGACTTGGGGCAGGGCTGCGCCCAGAGTCCCCCCCAGCCACTCCTGTTGCACTCCTGTCACCTCCCAAAATGCTCTGAGTTTGGGGCTCTGTATTTCTCTTTTCCTCTGGCCCTGGTGGCCTGGGTGGGGTCACTTCCTAGAACCTTACACAGGGGCCCTGGATGACTGCCACGGAGCCCCACGTGGGCAACAGACACCGCCTCTGGCCAAGCCTCGAGCCCCTAGTGCCCCTGTAGCCTGCTCTGGGAAACCCTCCACCTGCCGGCCGGGCCGTGCTGCTGTAGCCCGCCTCACAGTAACCACGTGGTTGGCCGTGAGGTCTTTGCAAGGCTGCGCCCTCCCAGTGCCCACGCCCTCACGGCACAGCCTAAAGTCTTCCTGCCTCCTTCTGGACCCTGCCTGCTACCCCGCCCAACCCCCACGGTGTCATCCCTTGGCCCAGGGCCTCGGGCAGCCCCAGCATCTCTAAAAGGCCTCTGGGAATTTGTCACCATGTGGATGAATGAATAAACAAAAAGTGGTACACGTTTACTGAGGCGCTGTGTTCTTGGATATGTTCTTGGACTTCCGGTGAGCCCTATGCTGTTGACATGCCCGTTCCACAGACAGGGAGACTGAGGCTCACACACATAGGCACGGCATCTCTACTGGCCAGAAACCAGTGACTTCACTGACTGGCTGACTTCAGAGCCAAAGTAATAAACTACCTTGAAATGCTGTTTGCTTCCCCTCACATCTTCATACTCTAATGACTGCTTATTTCCACCAACACCTGATTTCTGTGCTCAGCTTCCCAGTTTGAACGTGGTGCCAGGTGGCTCAGACCTTTGCTCCTGGATGGGACGCTCGCCTGACCCTGCTATCTTATTGCACAGCCCCCAAAGCTGACTGCAGTCTCAAGGTGAAGGTGGGGTGGGGCATGCTGTCCTCTGCAACCTCTGAGGTAGGAGGAGCCTGAAAGAGTGAAGTGGCCCTGTGAAGATGAACACCCCTAGCCCTTGTCACTGTGGGTGGAGCCTGAGGACCCTCCCACTGGAGGTGGAGCTTGTGGCTCCACCCACAAATGGCAGCGCCTGTGGGTTCGTACCAAGGATGGAGTTTTGAGGATTCTCTCATAGAAGGTGGGAACGTGACTCTTCCCACAGGAGATGACCCATGTGGTACCTATCACAGGAGGTAGAGCAGAGGTTCCCCCACCCCCAGACGTGGGTGGGTCCAGTGGCTGCTTTTTAGGTGGTTCCCAGCCAGGGTGGGACTGCGCTCTGGCCGGTACTGTGGCTTCTGCTTTCCCCTTCTTGGAATCGGCTGCCACACACAGCAGCTCAGCCCAGACTGCAGGAGGACAGACCGAGTGGACAGCGAGGGGCGGAGCTCTCCAGGCCTCAGGCACGGCCTTGTTTGGAAACAACTCACCCTGGAGGAGGGCAGGCTGGGAACCCCTGGGGACTGGAGCCCCCATAGAAAAGGCCAGAAAAAAAAAAAAAAAAAAAAAAAGAAGAAAAGGCCAGAAAAAACTGGGGATACAGTTCAGTGGTGTAAGCACCTGTCTGGCAAGTGCAAGGACTTGAGTTTGAGCCCCAGCACCACACACACACACACACACACACACAGTGCAAATAGTCAAAAAGGCCAGAGATGCGGGGGAACTTGTCACATGTAGACAGAGCGGGGACCAGGAGTGCCAGGGACCACCATGAGCACGGACCATGTCTGAGGTACTCGCTTTGCTCTGTGCAGAGCTGGGCTGCGGCTGTGGCAGTGCTGTTCCAACCTGGTGACCTGGCACATCAGTGATGCCTGTACCGCATCCTCAGGTAGAGCCCTAGACCAGCCCTTTCCTGCCCTGCGTGGTCGCTGGCCCAGCCACTGTCCCCGTCCCATCCTCGGAGTGGATCAAGAAGGCTGGTGATCAGCCCCCACTGCCCTCATGCACTCTGCTCCTTACGCCCATAAGACTCACCCGCCCTGCCTCGGGGGCCTCTGCGCGTGCTGTTCTGTGTTGCTCAAGGCCTCTCCTCTCTCTCTGCCTCCCCCTCCAGCACCCACCACAAATAGCCACACCTCCCCCTTGCAGCCCCAGGATGGGAAGAAAATCTCTCCAAGGGAGTCAGTGCAAACCCCAGTGTTTCCCTTGGGCTCTCCAGAGTGGTGGTCCCTGCCAGGTGACTGAGCAGAGAGGCTGGCACCAAGGCCCCACAGAGCTGGTGCCCTGCAGCCTTTGGTCCCCGGGGTCATCTGCACTCTGTACTCAGGTCCTACACACAGAGCCACACCCTCAATTCTAAGTCGCCCAGGCAGGGCACAAGCTTGTGACCTTCCGGTCTCAGCCTCTGGGAGTGCTGGAGTCACAGCCTGACCACGTACCCGTACCTGCTGCTGCTGCTGCCTGCAGCAAGGGCCCAGGGGGCGGAGCCTTTGCACCCAGCTGGGGCGTGGCTTGCAAAGCGCACCCTGCTGAGGCGGAGTGGGGGGGGACTTCTAGGGAAGTTTCTGATTAGCCCAAGACCTTGGGACCAGGCCCAGCCCCCGTCCCTGCCTGGCCTTCCTACGCTGTGACCTGCAGGGGCAGGGTGCCCTGCAGTCTCCGGCTCTCACGTGGCATCCGGCGTGGCCTGTGCAGGGCGCAATTCAGGGACCCAGAGCCCCAGAGGGCCTTTGCATGGAGGCGCAGGATGGATAATGTGGAGCTTTTGCCCTTGGCTTGAAAGCTCGGTTGTCGCAACGGGAACTGTGGACCTGGGCCTCGGACTGGGTTCTGCATCTTGATCCCTGACAGGCACTAGATGTTACCCCTGAACCGTCCCCACTGTTCTGATTCAGCACGGGGACAAGAATGGTGGACAAGGGGTGGGGAGATGGCTCAGCAGAATAAGCACTTGCCTGGCAAGTGCAAGGGCCTGAGTTCAATTCCGGTTTTGGGGAGGGAAAAAAAAAAAAGAATGGTGGACAGACAGAACCTCACAGGGAGGTGGTGGCCAGAGCCGCTATTCTGTCCTCACCTAACAGAGTGAGCACAAGGACAGGGACCAGGGACCAACAGACCCCCCACCACCACCAAAAAAAAGAGAACACAGAAACGGAGCTCCTGCCCGCACAGCAGTGCCCCAGGGCTGGGGCCGAGTGCTGCTCCGCCCGTTACCCTCAGACCCTAACGAGGCGGCTCACAGAGGGTGTGGAAGGCAGCAGCAGCCCTGGGAGGCGGGGACTGAGGGCAGCTGGGGCCGGCACCGCTTGCCATGCCAACAAGGCTGTGGGAACATGCAGGATGCGCATGGCTGCCCTGCCGGGAAACCGTGCGGAGAGGAAGGACAGTGGGGTGTCTGGCAGGGGGTCAGGGCTGCCTGGCTCTGTTTCCCAGGATCTCACTCACTATATGGATGGGGAAACTGAGGCAGACAGCCAGATCAGGCCACTGTGGCGGGCTCCCTGGGTAACGCTGGCAGCATCAGATGTTGCGGTCTTGCTCTATGGCTCAGAGGCTTGGGGCCGTGGTCTCTGGACATCCATAGAGAGACAGCTCACACTGCCCAGTTTCCCTGGACACGGACGGACGTCCTGCGGCCACTCAACTGCCACCGCCCTCCTTCTCTTCTGCCAGGGCCCTGGGGTCACCCTCCCCCTTGTGGATTTATGAACTCCAGGTATTTGGGAGGGGCGGCGCTGCACAACAGGTGGTTGTGGGTACCCGCTTCTTCATTCCATGTCCTGGGTTCAAGGTTCCCCCACACTGTGACCTGGGTCACTTCTGTCCCTGTTCCTGGCTGTGTAGTGTTCCGCCATGTAGACTACCATTCCTCTGACAGGTATGTGGGTGACCAGTGTGTGGTGTCCCCAGCCCTATGGAGTGACCCTGCTATGGCTGCCAGAGCCCGCTGTCATGGGGGAGCCTGGGAGAGACAGGGTGGGGCCCCAGCAGCCGCACACTGAGCCCTGGAGGACCCGAACTGCTGTCCCTGTTGGCCACACAGTGTGGTCCCCATCCCTCTGGACACTCAGACCCTGCTGTCATCTGTCAGGGCACAATGCCTCCAGGGCCAGGCGGAAGTGGAGAAGGGGGCTTCCACGGGCAGGGAGCCCTCTGGGTGCCCAGCCAAGGGCAAGAGGTGGCTGTGGGGGACGCACAGATGTGGAGGTCCAAACTCCTAACAAAGGTCTAAGGGGGCCGGCGAGATAGCTCAGCCAACTAAGTGCCTGCTTTCTCAAGCACAGGGACAGGGGTTCGTTTCCCTGTCTCTCATGTGTGCCGGCCCAACCCTGGGGTGCCCTGAGCCAGGGACCACGTCTGGGTGTGGTGGCCCCTGCCTGTCATCCCAGCGCTGGGGAGGCTGAGAACAGGAGGATCGCTGAATCTGAGCTCTGCATAGTGAGACCCTGTACCAAATATACAAATAACAAATGTAAAAGAAAAATTCCAGAGGGGTCAATTTCATGATGTACATATTTTAAGAAAAAAAAAACCACTTTCCTTTCACTTGAGTAATCTATTGTTGAGGATCAGTCCTCAGCCTACTGCGCGTCAGAAACCAAATCCACCTCCCAGACCTCAGGTTTCTGGGGAAACAAGGGAAGCCTGAAGTTGGCTTCTGGAAAGAAAAATCTCCCTCTAGAAGTGAGGAGGGCTGGGTACGTGGCTCGTGATAGAGTTCTTGCCTTGCATGCACAAAGCCCTGGGTTTGACCCCAAGTACCACAGAATAAGGGGTGGGGCAGGGGAGAGAAAGAAACAGGAAGAGAAACTTGTTTTCATTTTCTTCCTACCTTTGGAGTGATTAAACAATGCCTGGGGATGTGGCAGCCATTCTGCCACTATGAGGAGAAGACCCAAGGAATCTGTGTATTAACACCCTGCATTAGGACACTAGGGAACCGAGGAGCTCCCTGCGCTACCTTCTCTGTGCTCTCCACAGGAAGCAATGGGAGGCCTTGTGGTTGAAGCCACTGTCACCTCAGGTGTGTGTTCCTTGGAGCTGACAGATTCTTGGTGGCTTCGCTACTCTCCCAGGGTGACAGACCTGGCCACAAAAGGCTCAGGACAGGGGTGTGACATGGGGCACAGCCTGGGCTGCAGGGCTGCTGACCACCAAACGCAGACACAAGAGCCAGGGGCTCAGGAAGGAGCGGGCCCACCCATCCTCCTCAGCCTCCCCCCGCCCCCACAGCACACCCCACACCTCAGTTTCCTCAGCCTTTGGCCCCGCCCCCACCCTCCACATGGGGTTCTGGGACCACTCCTATGGGAGGGCCCAGACTTTTTGCTTTAAAGATAAAGCCAGGACTGGAGAGATAGCTCAGTGGTGTAAGCAGTCTAAGCACCTGCCTGGCAAGTGCCAGGACCCGGGCTCAATCCTCAGTACCACTTGCTGTGCCAGGGTTACTATGCTGGCCACTGAAACCACCTATGATCCCTGTACTGGGGAGTCTGAGGCAGGACCACCACTGTGAGTCCGAGCTGCGTACTGAGACCCCATACCAAATAAATAGCAGATTTGATTGATTGATTGATTGATTGATTGATTTGCTTTTTGTTTTTTCGGCAGGACCAGGGTTTGAACTCACAACCTTGCACTTGCCAAGCAGGTGCTTGTGCTACAGAGCTGTCTCCCCGGCCTCAATAAATGATCCTTTCAAAAAATAAAGATAAAGCCCAGGGTGCAGGCCCAACATCACGTCACTTGGGGAGGCTGAGGCAGGAGGATCACAAGTCGGAGCCCAGCCCAAGCGACTTGATGGGCTCACTGAGCCTCTGTCAGAATTTCAAGAGAGGGTCGGGGGTGTCCTCCGGCAAAGGCCAGGGGTTCGGTCCTTGGTACTGAAACACACAAAAAGCAAAAGAGACAAAGCCAAAGCCGACGCTGCACAGGCAGCAGCCACCACGCTGGGAAACTGCAGCCGTGGCACCCAGGGCTGAGCAGCGGGCCCAGGACGGAGGGGCCCTGAACCCGGAGCCCAGGGTGGGGGAGAAGGCAGGGAGGAGGAACGCGGCTGGGTGGCTGGTGCCCTGTGTCTGCCACCTGCAAGGACCCGCCGTGCCCACCTGCTCACCTCTTAGGGACATTTGCCAGAGGCCGCTGGGGACCTGAGCTGATCCCCATAAATAGTGTCACTTCAGTGACGTGGCTGGGGAGCAAGCCTGGGCACGTGGCCAGGCCCCTGGGCTGCACTGGGGCAGGACTGTGGCTGCCCAGGGCCCTCGGACCATCTACCGTCCCTGGGCCTGGGGCACTGTGCGCTCTGGCACTGGCACAGATTTCTGGGCAGAGCGGGGCTCTGCCTGGCCGTGCTGCGCGCCAGCCTGGTGTGCGACTCCCAGCAGCGCGCTGATTACAGGGCCCTGGAGCAAAGACGTGAATCTAAAATGCATAAAAGCATAATGACTTCCTGACATAATGGGAACGAACCAGCACGGGGCAAGCCTCAGGCTTGGCCACCAGAGGGGCCTGGCCGGGACTCCGGGACCCTCGAGGCTGGGACCTTGACTGAATCTGTGAAGCTCAGGTCCCCCTACCCCAGGGATATGGGGAAGATGCGCAGCCGCCCTTTTATGTCCCAGGTTCTGAGTCACATGGCCATGAGTGGAGGAGACACTTATGGAGCATGAGGACTTGTTTTGGTACCAGGAATCGAACTCAGGACCTTGTGCTTGCCAGGAAGGTGCTGTGGCACTGAGCTATGGTCTTGGCCCTCAGAATAAATCTAGAATCATCTTGCTAGCACCTCAACATAGCCACCCAGAGCCAACCCAGAGCCTTCCCTCTTTCTGATCGACCAGCTGTATTCTGTGGTTGGCTAGCGGCCTCGTGGTCACAAAACAGCTGCTGAGCAGCCAGAACTTTAGACAAATTTATCAACAACATCTGATGGGAGAAGTTTTCAGGGACCTGAGTCCCTTTTCCTTGGCATTCTTGCTGAAATATAAAGCACGGTATGCACACGAGGATGTAGAAATCAGTTGCTCACAGGCTCGCCCTGGCCTTTTCCACCAGCATCCTCCACGTGCATGGCACAGCTCGGCACTACCCTGCGGATCTGGGAGAGGAGCCACGGAGGGTCTCCCAGCAAAGGCGGCTACCCGCAGATTCTTGGAGACATGGATGTGTGGGCAGCCACAGCTCGAGAAGCTCAGGGCATGAAGGGCGCAGCTCTGGCGAAACTGAAGCTGGTGCCACGGTGGCCCACTGCAGCCCACAGCATTTCCAGCTCGCTCTGTGCGGGGACTTACCTATTTATCTTGGACAACAGAACCATGTTTATCACAGAGGGGTTAGAAAAGACTTTCAGGTGTAAAGAGTACGTCAGCGGGGTGCCGAGGTACACTTGCAATCCTGGTGGCCCAGCGGCCCAAAAGGCTGAGGCAGGAGGACTGCGACCTCAAAGCCAGCCTGTCCGAAATATAGTTTTAAAAAGAACTGAGGGTATG